>KN885983.1:18848-28936 GCA_000934455.1 Apostichopus parvimensis
TGCTATGGCCCCACAATATATCAACAGTAACACATTACCACAACCACCCGCAATTCCCAATGAAGGCGTATACCAAAATATTTTTGTAAGTATAGTATTCTTTCATACGCATTTTTAAGAGATATCAAATATTCTAACAGATACGTTATTCACTTCAATGAAAACTGCATTTTTGGTGTGTGAAAACAGAAACAGTAATGTAATAAAGCAGTTAATGTATAGGCTATTTGATTGTCGTTTTTAAGTAAAGAAACAGGAAGGCATGGTTGAGAATCTTGCAAAGCGGTTTGAAAATTTCTGTGACAGTTTCATCACCGTTATTATGAAATCTGAGCGGCTATATGTCGACGTTTTGTTGTGGATGAAATGTGCATTGACCCATTTTTAGATTTAAAAAAAAACTGCAGTGTTACAGGACGCATTCAAAACTGGTGTGACCCTTTAAGGAATCAAATTTGAGGCAGTTAAGGGGGAAAGAGGGGATGGGGATTAAGGTGGGTTCCAATTGTTGAAATATTTATTTATATGTCTGTATCAAGATCTTTCCTAAAACTACTTAGTACTTTGGTTAGAGGGGGAGGGAAGGCAGGGGGGGGGGGTTAATTTGGTAAGGAGATTAAATTTTTTGTTTACTCTTAATCTTTTCAAATACTAACAAAACCTGTGGAGGAGGAGGAGAAGGGGGGGGGGTGTTACTTAATTTTTCCGTAGTAAATGTTCGTAGTCTCCAGAATTCCTCATTAACCTGTCCTAATTATCTTTCATTCTTCAGCATAGTCATCCACCACCTAGGTTGTGACACATTTATACATATATATATATATATGTATATTGATGTATAGATACAGATATATACCACTAACAGGCCTGGTGAGAAATCATCCCACTGAAACTTACTTTCTCTTTTGCACCAGGAAATTGCACCCCACACAGCCTTTTAATAATATTTTTTCTTCACTGAAATGTTCAGGAAATAAAAATCCCATTGTCTCCCATAGCCAAATAATATGCAAAGTTGTTTAACTGCAAAATCTAAAAGTGTATATATATATAGCAACTGACTTTAGTTACACATGACTTGAGCACATTCAGTCATTAACGATTAAACCTATATACTGGAAAAAAATTAAAAATAATTCCAAGAAAAAAATATTGCTGTAGACATAGAATATATACACTAAATTATTCAGTGAACAATTTATTTTTTTGTTCGGGTTTTTTTTCTTCTTTCTTTGATCATATTTATTCACTAGACAAGGCCCTAATCGTGATATTTAGCTGTTGTACATCGACTGATTTTTTTGACATTTTCGATTTACATTAATTATTTTATGATATTTGTGTGACATTTTCATTTTATAACTCACTGTCGTCGTGAGAAAGCTCCCCTCGAGAAATTAAAATTGGTATCGCACCGGGAACGGCAACAATTATTTTCTTTCTGGGTTTTTGTCACTCTCATGTTTTGTTTTTGTTTTTTTATCCTTTTGTTTATGTTTTATTTAATAGTCGAGAACGCAGTCCCAACACGATTAGTTAGCTGCACGTTTTGTCTGGTGAGGAAAGATCATGCAATCTTCATGGTATTATGCACATCTTGGCAGGCCACAATTTTTTTTTTCATTTTCAAATTTTGCTTTGTTATGGTTTTGCTATTAGAGTCATGAGAGCATAGATACTTTTCAAATTTGGTGATGGTATTCTCTCACACACTCACTTTAATTCAAAGATTTTATTTTCCCCATCAGTCAAGAAAGTAGAGGATAAAAAAATTATAAATATCTGAAGAGCATATGTCATGGCAACGTTACCCAAAACTGACCATATTTGTATCCATGGCAACCTCCTTACGTCATGATAGTGGCCATGCAAAGTGCACCATCACCATTTCCACAATACTATACACTGTACTGTATTACATTACACACTATGCTATGCTATGCTACATTGTGTATATGCTATGCTTTGCAATAGATACCTCTGTGATGGTCCATAAAGACTGGTTGAATGTTTCTTTCAAGTACATGCCACCCTTCATTTGGGTAGTTTACAAAACTTTGCACTAACACCGTGAATACAACATGACAAATCTCACAAAACTATGTACTATATCAATAGGCAGCTCAAAGACCAACTCTGGGCCTGTGGAAGATTTCATTCCGGCCCTTGAAAATAAACTCGGCCCACAATCGATTGGGTACGTGAAGCCATAGTACCTCGGGTTTGAGGACCCCCTATCAGTATGTAATCTAGATACTGTGAGTGTGATTTTTATTATTCTTACCCTTAGCTCCAACGAGTGTTTTAGTCTGGCACTTATAGAAAATTAATTAATTGAAAACCCCAGCTCATGAACAGTTCTGTATAGTAATGTCCAGCACTATAGAATTCCAAAATGACCACAGTATATGGTTGTAGACTAACCTTATATGGTGATGTACAGTACTAAAAGTATATGTTGATGTTCTAAATTTACATGATGATCTACAGATGTACTATACTATATACTACGCTACACTATACTACACTATACTACACCTATACTATACTACACTTTACTATACTGCACTATACTACACTACATTATACTATACTACACTTTACTATACTATACTGCACTATACTACACTACATTATACTATACTACACTATACTACATTATACTACACTATACTACACCTATATTATACTACACTTTACTATACTACACTTCACTATACTACACTATACTACACTACATTATACTATACTACACTATACTACATTATACTACACTATACTACACCTATACTCTACTATACTACACCTATACTATACTACACTTTACTATACTATACTACACTATACTATACTATGCTTCTAAAAGATACCAACCTCTGTGGTTCATCAAGGCTGGTAGATATTTATGTCTTGTATGTATATGGTAGCCCTCATTGGATATTGTACTCATTTTGTACACCTGCTACAGCATCACAATTCTCTATCAAAACTAATCAAAATTTCACAATACTACTTCATAGTAATGTCCAGCACTATGGAACCCCAATTATGACAACAGTATATGGTAGTGTACTAACCTAACAGGATAATGTACTAAAAGTATTGGGTCGATGTACTAAGCTTTCATGCTGGTGTTCAGCTATACAATGCTATGCTGTACTATACTATACTATACTATATAACTCTATACTATGATTCTATAACTATCAAGCACTGCAGTTCATCATTTGTCATTCATTGGATATTTTATCATTCATGTTACAAGTTGTTATAGCTACGAGATTCCTAGATAGAAGATTAAATGTATTAATTTTGGTGGGAAGTGGTGGTTTGGGGGTGGGGGGAGAGAGGGTGGGGCATATGATTACCAACCGTCCAGATTTCCAGGGACCGTCCGTCTCTTTGCTATCTTGCAAGAGCGTCCAAGTGGATTTACAAAAAAATTTTAAAGATTTTTTGGTGAGAATTTTTTTTATAAATGCTGTTCAAAGCCTTTTATTGATTGTGATTTGGCCATGAACAGAAATATCCTTAGATTGAGCTTATTAACTTTAACGCTTCATTTTGAATTTAATCTGGGATGGTTCTAAATGATCTCTTTCTTTGTACACTACTATAATTGCTCGCCCCATCTCTCTCAAATAACATTTCCATAGCCGTGCAGGCCGTCAGAAGGACACACTCAACAAGTATCCCGGAGTCAACAGCTTCCTTGGCTTGAATACCGAGTCCAGCTTTTAAGGGTTCACTGTGTAGCCTACATTGCTTTCTAATTACAGTATTAGGGTCAATGTATTTGGTACGATCCTAATAATTAGTTTGAACTGGCTGAGTGTCAATCTCGTTTATTTGCGAATTGGTCAAATTTTTGGCCCAAAAAATGACATCGTCATGGTTGTGTGGTTATAACCTACGCAACTGTACCGAAAAGAGTGTAGAGTCAGGGATCGTTATGTTCATCTTTATAATGGAATGCACAAGTGTGAGGCATTCAAACTGGGTTACACTTTCCAGTCAGCTATTATCCATAGCCAGTGACTCTCCACAAAGGGTAGGAGGAACCCCTCGACCTACTTTTAGCACCTCCCGTGGGCATTTCAACCTGGTGGTGCCCTCTGGGGTCCCCCCCTCCCACCCACCCCCGGTAGGCCATTCCACCTCTGTCCTCCCTCACTCTCTCATTGCTAATGCTTTGTTCTTGCAACAACCATTGCTGTATCATATTTGGGGTCTGGTGTATTATGGTGTCATTTGGTTTATATCATTCATATGGAATCGATTTACAGATGGACCCCACCGATCAGTCCGTCCCCAATAATCTTCAACGGTTTGCAAACTAAAACTACACAAGATTAAATACAAATTGATTGTGTTGTGGATGCAAAGCTTTCTGTATTCAGTTTGAAATGGGAAAAATAACTCCCTGATTAAAAGTAGCTCTTTTAACATAGATGCATTGTTTTAGTAGTACCTTTTGTATAAAGATTGAAGTGTGCAAACTACTTGTGATTGATGCACATTTTATAGAAATGAAGCTTAATTTAAAGAGCACTTTTCCACATTTTCAGCTTTCATCAGTTCAATTTACAAGACTGATATTGCACTCGAGGCAATTAAGAACCCCTCCCTTGATTTACTCAAGCAAATTAAATGAGTGATTCAATATGATTCGAAGAATTTGCCACTCGGTTTCGACATTTTCTCATCTCTCTCAAAATTTTCACTACTGTGATATAATGTTTTGTAAATTATTTGGAAACGAAACTTAACTTCCGCCGAAAACGATATTTCGTTAACCCAATCAGCTACTAGAATGCGATTCCTGAAATAAAAAACATATCATTTCTGGAGTTTTTCAATTTTTCTATTTCTCTTGTTCCCGCCGCAGAGTCACTGCATGTCCAAGCAACGGCACTTGCACCAAACACCTCCATCCATCAAGAAGAAGGCCCCGCCTCTCCCAAACCACAAAGGAAAATGAGTCACCCGAGGGTTCACGTCTTCCTCTTCAATTCAAAACGATACTTCCCCCACCTCTCTCCCTCCTCCCAGAGCGCAATCTCACGCTGTCAATGCTACGAGGACCATACTTGTGTAAATCTCCTCACAGACAGTGAGCTGGATTTTTCCAGAGCCGTTAATACTCGAATGACATCCGAGTATATCGTTTTGTAAGCTGTGATGTCATCAAGATCTAGGTCAGGAAAGATTAAAGGCTACGTTAAGCTTGTCAACGTCTTTGGTCAACAAAAAAGATACAAGTACCCTTAAAAATTATTTGTTTGGCACAGCAGAGATAAAAGACAACCATTTTATTTTATTTTATTTTATTTTATTCCCATTTTGTAACAGAGATAAGATAAAATCTTGAGCATTGATTTTGTATATTCGTTTCTTCCTTCTTCATAGAGTGATGATTATTTTTTAAGAGTGAAGTTTTATTTTTGTGTGAATATATAAGTCTGTCCATGACACACTGCTTCAGTTGTAGACACTGTGGGGAGGGGGTTGGGAGGGAGGGACACAAGCTTGTGTCTCTAGATTCTTCAAAATTGTTTTTATTTTGGTGTATCCTACACCTCGTAGAAAATGCAGAAATATAGAAAGCAGCATATGATAGAAATCCATGCTCAAACCTGCCTTATGTTATTGTCATTATATACTTTTGCTTTTTAATTTTACATAGAAATCTTTATTTTATTTATTCACGGAAGCTTTGAAACGAGCCTTTGTTAGGGAAAGAGCTTTTATCAAATATTGTAGCAGAAGAAATATTGAAAAAAACCTAGTTTCCTAAGAAATTGTGAAAATTTATCTATTTACATTAGACATTGAACTCCACCTGCAAATTAAACATTGTAAAAGACCCAAATTTCCTTGAAAATTGTTTGATTTTGAGCTGTTACTATGGGTGATGGCCAAAACAGGATTAGCTGTCATAAAGATTTATCGATTGCATTGTTCTTTCAAGCAAACATAAGTCCTGTTAATATTGGAAGACAGACAAAAATAGAATGTTGAAAGTAAGTTTATAAAACAGCGAAAGGCAACCCAAACACAGGCATCAGTTTACCTGCAGGATTGCATTGGGTCTTCTGCTACATGGAGAGCTGTGCAGTCCCAGCCACATCTCTTACACCGACATAAGGCACTCCCAGCAACATTAGGCAGCCTGCAGAGGGTTGGATTTTGTACTCTGCTACAGGGAGAAATGTCCAGTCCCAATCATTTTCCTTACACCTGCATGAGGCAACCTGCAGGGTTGGCTTTTGTACTCTGCTGCATGGAGAATTGTCCAGTCCCAGTTATAGCCCTAACACCTGCATGAGGCAGCCTGCAGGGTTGGCTTTCGTACTCTGATACGTGGTGAATTGTCCAGTCCCAATGACATCCCTTACACCTAATTGAGGCAGCCTGCAGGGTTGGCTTTTGTACTCTGCTACGTGGAGAATCAACCAGTCCCAATCATATCCCTTACACCTGCATGAGGCAGCCTGCAAGATTGATTTTTGCAGGCTGCTATGTGAAGGTTCTTCCATTCCAAGTTCATCACACGTGTACGTACATGATGTGAAATTTGAAATCTGATCAAAGCCTATCAATAAATCATTTATGTGATCCCCCTGCAAATATGTAGCCAAAAGTAAGTTGTGTTTCACAGGTGGTATTAAAATATTGGAAACTTTCCACTTTTCTTTCCCAAATATCAACTCGGCCATATGACTGAATATTGGCTGGACAATTGAAGAAGAAAAAAAGAAACTTTGGAAAGAGAAAAGACTAATTTTTTTGCACCAAAAATTTGAAATTTCTTTAGTCTTTTTGAGATGGAAATGTTGCATGATACCGTATATAAACCAGTTTTCAGGGGCAAAATCATGGAAATGTTTCTAAACATTTTGGTCTTTGGATCTTGAATTCATGCAAAGCACACTGGTACAGTAGGGACAGTTTTGAGTATAAAATGATAGCATTTTTCGATGGTGATGTTATTCAGAAACTTGGCAGATGATATGTACTTAACTTATCTAAATAAGCATTTATTTACAAAAAATTCAAATTCTGATAACTAATTGTTCTCACATATATGTGGAAATGTTTCTGTACATAAATCATAAATGTAATGTCGTGCGGTTGTGTTTCTGTTGAATAATAGTGTCTGGTACAACTTGTCATTACCTTTTAGTCAATATGTCTGGTTGTATGTAAGTATTTGTCTGTCTGTCTGTCTGTCTGTCTAATGTTTGTTACTGACTGAACATTACAAAGATGGACGACTATTTTATGTCAAGATAATGAAATATTCTGTTGAAATTAAAATGGAATTTCCAAACTACCCAGTTTCTCCTTGAAGACATTTGAATGGAATTTTCTTTGTTTTCCCTCTAAAAGCAGGTAATTTTAAAGAAAACTTACTACAACTCATCTCAAACTTTAAGGATACACGAACCCAACCATCGTCTTAATTACGGCAGATCTCCTGTGAGGAACAACCCCCTCAAATAGGTGATGTGTCACGTCAATAGCTGCGATATGTTAGATTCTGCGATTGCTCGTCACATCTTCATCACGGAAAATGAAGATTTTACTGAAAGAATCGAGAAAAACATAGAAACATGAAGCACATGAAGATGTCATAGTTAGACTTGATCAAAGTCTTCAACCTTGCATCTAAAGAAACATGAAATCTGTGATATCTCCCAAATGAATAAGATGTGTCTTACTTGTTTTGCGAAGTTGTTCGTGACATTTTAATTATATTCTATAATATAATTCAATACTAACGAGATATATATAAAGATAAATATAAAAATGTATATATATATAAAAATGTATACATATATATATATATACTATATATCTATAACTATATATATATAACTATATATATGTAAAGATATATATATATATAGCTATATAGCTATATATATTCAAATAAATATAAATATATTTATATATATATATTTGAAATATATATGTAACTATATATATATATATAGATATTGTTATATATATATATTTATATATATATATATTTCAGTTATATATATACATATATATATGTATGTATTATGATATAATTCTATTACATAGGACAGTCATGATGGTCGTGTTTGTATCTCTTTCATACGTCATTCTTTATGTTATCTTATCTTCTGTTAGATTTGCTACAGTCATTCTAGATGTTTGTAATTTCTGCACAGTCAAGATGTTAGTTATCCTGAACTTTTATTTTCAAAGTTGGTCGAGGGTTGGTATATTTACTATCTAAGGAAACCTATCATAAACCATACTTATTCTAAATATCCATTGAAATATAACACTGTAACAACCATCAATATTAAAAATGAACACAACTAATTTGGGTTATTCTGTATAATTGCAATGAGAATCCTAAGCAAAGATGTAAGCCATTTGAAGTTTTAATTTTGTTTTTCTTTTTCTCTTTCTTTTTCTTTTTCTTTTTCTTTATGCTAGTATAAACCCTGTCAGTTTTTACATCTTATAGAGAATCAAATTGCCAATTGAAATTCAATTTGAGAGAATTCTGCAAATTTGCAATTGTTCAAAAGACAGTTGATATTAACCAATTGATAACTCATTTTTCCAATTTATTCGTTGCTCATCTGTAAAACCTGAAACGAAGGATTATCCAGATCACCATTTTCTGTGGACAAAAAGTGTTTTGCAATCCTCGATTTTTCATTTCACTTGAGACATTTTAAAGAAATCTGCATAACAGTAGGTTTTAATGCTTTCGTAAGCACTCGTAGAAATATATAATATAATTATTTAGGCATAACAACTAGTTCCATAGTTTTGAATTTCAATATTGATCATCTCCACGACAATGTCTTCAAGACTATCAAGTGGATGTCTTAGTTGGTCTATTCTTTCTTTTTGGCCTCAAAATCTAGCCTATTGGGTGATTATTTTTTAAGATTTTCAGCAAAAAAAACAAAAACAAAATTATTGCACTAGTTTCACTGAATGGTAGCTACAACCTTGCTATTATGTTAATAAATAATAGTTAAACATATTGACAAAACAAATTCTATTTCAACCAAGAAAACCCAAATATCAGGGTCTACGAAAAATTTCAGTATTTTTTTTGTTTTGAAATGTCTTAGGCTTGCCTGTATTAGGAAATAATATTACAGAGGCTGATACTTAATACTTGATTTACATCTACGATTCCCATTTAACCGGGCTGGGGTGGGGGGGGGGGTGGGGTGTTGGCTTAGAACATCAGAGTTAAAGTCAAAACAGCAATTGCATTCCTTTTTACATCCCCAAAATCCCTTGTTATGAATCCTATTGTTCCTTATGTGTAGACCAAACATTATCCCTTGTTTTAAACACTTTTGTTGATGTCATTGGTTTATTTTCCCCCTTCCCCTCTCCCTCTCCCCCACTACAAACACATGTACAACCATCAAACTAAGTTTATTATTACTTATTCTAAGAGGGTTTTGTTTTTCCTGCTTTCAGATGCATTTCACTTGTGCCTCATTCATTTCTCCACAACTGTCCCCTTCCCCCGCCCCCAGGTCCCTATGCAAACTACAAATACCCTGTCAAAAATCACACTTCACCCTTTGTAAAGGTTAAACAGACAAGAGTGGTTAATAATTTTTTTTTCTTCAGTTTCATCAGAGGTTTAGGATAGTAGATGTAAGAAGATAACTTGCTCTTCTTCTTTCAAACATAAAAAAAAAGTTATGGTAAATTTCAATAATTGTAAATAATGAAGTAAAATATTAAAATGTGGTTGAGAGAGAATCACTGAATTTGTGATGAAACTAATATCATTGAGATCTTTGGAAAATTTTGTCTGTAAGTTGTTTGGTCTAAAAGTTGCACTGTACTGCATTAAGAATACACAGATTTGTTTCTGATATTTTTGGGGAGCAGGGGGGGGGGGGTGTTGTTTTCAGATGATATATATTTTTCAATGTGAATATGCACTATGTTACATTGAGGAAAACTTATTCCAAAGAATAACCCATACTATATTAACGTTTAAGGGATCCTCATGTAAACAATAAATGTTATGTTTTTCTGTTCTTTTATTGTTGATGTTGTCC
>KN885985.1:0-12153 GCA_000934455.1 Apostichopus parvimensis
AAGCCATGACGGGTTTCCCTTTTGTAATAATTATCTACTTTCTGGACAGAAGTAATTTATGAATGCAAAATTGTTTGAAGGGCTAAATTAGTGAAAACTTTTCTACAGTCTGCAAAGCATTATAATACATTAGAGAAAAATTGTTTTAGTGTAAACATAGCACTAAACAGTAGTAGTTCCATCTCAGCTACATAGTATAACGTATCGAAAGATTGTCATACTAAAGAACTGTGTTTTTGGATTGGTGCTTCTGGTCAAAATCAAAGGAAATTTGTTGCCCCAGTATAATAATCTTTGGAAGTAACTTTTCAAATATTATTGACAATTATTGTGCAAATTGATACAAAGTTTTGTTTCCGTCTGTTATCAGGGCAAAATATTTTGTATATCTCATTTCGTCTGATACCAGATAAATTTTGATTCCCTGCCCTTCAAACCCAAGAAATTTGGATAAATTCTAGAATTTATTTATCCGGCACTATGTTGAGCTCGTCTTTGGTGTAGTAGTATAACGAAAAGTACAAAAGAATATTTAACGGTGGTCTGTGAAAAGCATAATTGTAAATCCTACATCAACGGATAGTCAATATCTTAAACTTGCAGTGGTTGGGCTTCATTGTAGTCAGACTTTTCACTTTACTTTCTTAGCAAAACCAGGAAAAAACTAAAAACCTTATTCAAACACTTTATCAATGATAGGAGATATAAAACCATTGTCAATGATCCCAATTAGTAAAAGTTAGATAAAGTATCCAGATTTGTTTGTGTGAATATCAGATATTGTGCCTTACAACACTATTTTCATGGTTGGGGGGGGGGGTGGTGAAGGGCAGGGGTTAGGTGGAGATTACGGGAAGGGGAAGAGCGATTTAAACACCTGCCATGAAGAAAGATTAAAGGGAAAAGATAAAAAGCTTTATATGTGGAAAAGAATTTCATATTTATAATAATTACAACTTGACATAAATTTTAACATTTTGTGTGTAATTAAAGTTGAGTGTAAAAGCAACCTCTATATAGTTTCATTAAATGTGGGAAAATAGAAAAGCAGATAAAAAAAAAAAAAAAATAAGATAGGATGCTTAGATTACTTGAAACTTTCAACGTAATTATAACACGTAGATCATTTGACAATGTTTATTCTTTATCTGTAATATGCAGCCTGTTTGAACAAATGTTCTCCTTTCATTATCCACAACATCATGTCCTGTAATAGTCAGATTACTTCCTCCCCCTCTACCAGCCCTCCTCCACCCCTCCTCCGCTTCTTTCGAACTCCCCCATTCCACACTCTACGCTCACAGATTCCCATGAATGCTCTGGGCAGAATCCTTTTTGATAAGCATAGCTACAGATATGAAAATGGTAAATTAATTGGTTTATGAATATTAACAGGATAACACTGAAGACGACCCTGAATGGGTCCAGTGGATATTCCGGTGGTGGTTTAAGTCGGTTGTCTCATAAAAATGTTTGTAATTTTCTGCATGTTTAGGTCGAAGCCGCATCCACATAGCACTTTTGATATGATGAAGATATAAAAAGTTTCATATTTTGTGATTGCATGTGGCAACAGCAAGATGAATTTTATCATCACTGCATATTCAGCTGACTTTATTGTTTCTTTCTTTATAATATGTAACTCACTTATACTCAGTGGAAAATAAACATTTCTATCAAAAACGATGCATTTTTGATTGAAAATTCTAAATACATTCAATGAACCATATCTCCAGTTAGAAACAAGATATGTAGTTACGGTTTTTCAACTAGCTGTGGAATTTGTTTTTGTGTTTTCCCTTTTGTTATGTAAGTTTCAAATTATCTGCCACTGGAATATCCCTTTAATGTAAGTTGAGCCAATAACAAAATGCAGGTCAACCAAGTTGTGCAGGTTAACCAAGTCATGCAGGTCGACCAAGTTATGCAGGTCAACCAAGTTGTGTAAGAACCTCTTTCCTTTTTCAGTGTTTTTTTCATATTTTCACAATGCTGCTGTTTTGCTACAGTAATTATACCGGTGATCTTTTCGTACCTGGTTTGGCATTAATAATGATCAGACTTTGAAAAGCTGTTCCATTCTCTGTTTATGTAGCTGTACCACCTTGATAGTGTCGAGTGTTCAGACCATCAGAAGAATAAAAGCTTTTGTTTTTTCTTTCGTCCTGACAGTCTGCTGCATGTCTTTGTTTCTTTTTATTAATACGCCATTCAAGATAAGCCTAATATCCAAGCAACTGTGCTTATACTCAGGTTTATGCACTTAGGTTAATATTATCAAGTTTCTTTTGGTCATTTGTTGTATCCCTTTGTGACAATCAAATATCAAATTGTACTCTGATTTTACCTTTCAGATATATGTCCTTGTCATCGGTCCTTTTCTTTAATCTTGAAACACAAAATAAACAAAAAAGGACATGGTAGAATGGTTCCATATTTCATGGGTTGATCTGACTCAGGTTCCACACTTGAGTTAATTTCTTGTCCTTTTGCAATTCGAGGTGTACTCTTTGGTATACCCTCGAGGTATACATTTATGAGATGTCTTTTTTGTATGTTTTTGTTTTAGTTTGAAACCTTCGTCAGACTTGTAAATTTGGTACAAGTCTTGGTATTTAAGAAGCTCTAAGAGAAGCGACCAACATCGCTGCACTTTGGTCAGATTTTGTTGGTTTGAAATTGTGCTATGGTAACACATCCTATGAAGGCTGCCGTACACCTTACTTTTGCCATAGGTCAAGCTTTTGTTGTCAAAGAAAAGTGAAACATATTCTGATATCTGCTGAAAGATTGCACCATTCAATAGAAAACTGACTTTTTATGAAAGAGATTGTTTACAATCTATTGATGGCAGGTTATTTATGTTTTTCTCTTGTTTTTAGGTTCATTTTACGGAGAGTCTAAAATCTCGAAAAGTCCATAATTTTTTGTATTGTATGTCCAATTTAAGGGTTGACCAAAAGTTTTTTTTTTAATTTTCAAGCTCACAAAAAGTGAGAGTTTAAGCTTAATCCTGAATGGGACAGCTTGCATGGTTTGAATACTGAACATGAAATAACATATTTTGTTTATGCATTCTGTACATTTTTGCACTTTGTATAGCAATTTGACCATTTTGCATAACCTTTTTGGGATGAGATATGGGAAAAAAATTATTAAATTAAATTATTCCCTTCAAAATATTTGAAATTCCTGCAAACAGTTGTTACCAAAATGTTATCAGTGTTAGATATAAGTCTCTCAAAGTTATCACTACAGGTGGACAGAGATTTAACATTATTAATACTTAGCTGTATACAAGTCATATCATCCAACCAACACCCCCCCCCCCCACCACAAAAATTTAAATAAATAAGTAGGGTTTATAAATGAATAATTAGGATTGTAGGTTTGAAGTACTTGTACATCATCAAAGGACCATTTCTTTTATTACACCATCTTTTTCAAAAAGTTGTTTCATAAAACTGCTTATTTCTTGCCATACTGTTCAACCTTAGAAATATTATCAGCATTCATGTTAGAGTAACATTGTATTTTGAAACTGTGAATACAAATTTGTATAATTTCCAATGTTTTTACCCTTTTTATTGTCTTCACCATAGGTTTTCCCATCTCACTTTTTACATACTTTGTGTCCTTCACTTTCTTTGTCCAAAACTCTCATTCAAATGTGCAGCTTTCCATTGTGTTCTTTTGTGTTTTTCTTTTTAACATGACAGTAGTTTTGAAACAATAGAATTCAGTACTATTTTCTTTTTACATTGCCTTTTAGTATTTTGTAGAAATTAGCAAAAAAAATTTGCTTTGCCAGAAAAATAATTGCAGCTAACAAGTCTGTTTTGTTTTGTTTTGTTTTGTTTTGTAAGGATTAGTTCAAATGTTTTGCAAATAAAAACAACCAAAAACGATTATAAAAGAACAATAGAACTGTTTTATGTTTTTTTTTTTTGTATTGTTTTTAGTGTCCTAAGAATGTGGACAAAAGTTGTAAAATTCTATCTTTTTGTGATTCCAGACTAGATTTGCCTTGAAATTGTAAATAACAGTAAACAGTGGCACTTTGGACCACTGCGAGAGTTGGAACGCCCTTTGTTTTTGGGCTTTCATCAGCAGGATTACATGTAAAGGATCTTTTTGTGTTTATTTATCAATTCTCTACTGCTAAATTAATTTGTGTAATAGCAAAGCATATTGTCTGAAATGTCTAGAAGAAGTCTTACATGTTAAGAGCTGTGCACAGTGGTGGATAATAATCTATAAGTAAAATTATTGCTATATAAAGCCTAATCTTTGGACAAAGAACTATATATAAGTATATGTATATCTATATTAAATATAGACATGTCTGGCATGTGTTGGAAAGTAAGATATATCCAAAAGAGAAAAAGGAAAAATAATGATACTTTCATTACCAATAAAGTTGGAAATGAAAGTATCATTTTTTTTCCTTTTTCTCTTTTGGATATATATATATATAAAGCGGGAGGCCCGGGTTCGAATCCTGGTGGAGGCTGGAAGTGTTTTTACCGTTCTGGATATTCCAACCCACTACAATTTTAGTATACATATACATACATATAACAGTAAAAACTGGCACTTTAGACCATTACAAGACTTTGAATACCCTACAATTTGGGGCTTTCATCAGCAGGATTGCATATAAATGATCTTATCATGTTTAATATGTATAAACATATATATATATATATATACATATGTATATGTACATATGTATGTATGTATTCACACATACATGTTGCAGTGTTGCTCATTTATGAATATAACAAAATATTGTAATGGATAGTAATATTTTATTGTTATTCACAGCTATCAACCATTGTGCATTTTTATCATTTAAGCCACTAATAGACAGAGAAGTAATTAAAAGTGAAAAAAAGAAGGGAAAAAAAGGTCGAGTGATGAAAATATTGCATCTTACTTGTAGTGGATCCATTACATTTTCTTGTATCTTCATTTGATGATAGTGGCACAGAAATATGCCAAATCAAATTAATATCAATGAGAGATATAAGAAAGTTTATCAGATGTTTGAAGGATGCCAAATCATGAAGTTATAATATTCTTAGCTTATCCCCCAGTGAAGGATAGAGAAATGCTAATGTTTGGCCAAGCTCCAGGGGGTCCTTAGGGTGGGGAGGGGGGGCATACAGTCATTAGTTTTAGCTCATTTTGGTTTGCTTGTACCACTTTGGAAGACATATTCATATGAGGCAAAAACAAGGATTGCTATTGGATGAAAGTCTCCAAACGTACTATTCCCTTGCCAATCAGAACTTGAACCGATGGCTCCTTTAATATACTGGAGCTAGATGCTTCATTGTTTTAAATGCTGCCACCATTGTACCAGCTGAAACAATAGCTCATTGTTTGTGACAGGATAAAACATTTCCTCCAGTATTTTAAAACGGCTCAAAAAATGTCCTGTGTGAGCAGTTGATACAAAAGGTACTTTTTTTTTACCTTGAGATTTATTCTTATTTTCTTGACAAATTTCTACAAGGAAACTTAAACAGGCTTTGCTTTTGCTATGAATAGTAATTTATACTTCTTTTTCTTTTGCAGGTATAGCAATCAACAACGTATATAAAAGCTATGATCGTGTTAAATGTATAGTAGAAGCCTAATCTAGTTTTGCCCAGGTCTTTTAGCAATTTGTGTATCAAAACATTCCGATTTGAGTGAATGCAAGTAACAAAGATGGGGTTGTTTTTTTACAAGGCATGGCTTTTCATAAGGAAGCTTGATGTCTCTGTGTGAGGGTATATATTTAACTTTGTCACTTAATCTGAAAAAGTTTCACACAACCAGACTTTTCGACTTGTGAGGTAGAAGTGAGTTATTTTAGGGGGAAGGAGACAGTGGTAGATCGGAGGGGTGGGAGGGGGGATGGGAGGGGGCAGACATACTAGTATGAGTGCATATCATACGTGTGATCTTTTCCTGTAATGCTGTAGTTTTTATTTGCAAATTAAAATATTTGTAGATATGTCACAGACCACATATTACTATAGACCACCTTTCGACCCATTATTCATTCTAAATGTAAGAATGCTTGACATATAACCTTCTGTCTTCAAGCAGCTGGTTGGGGGGACTCTTGTTACTAAAAAGGTTTAATTGGCTATAGAATACACTTCTTACTGTTTGCATTGTTTCAGTATGGTTGCTGGCTATATAGTGCACTTTGTTTGACTGTGCAATTTAAGAAATGGGGATTCAACATGTAATAGACCAACCATTCGATCATGCTCTCCAAATGTCGTCATGCACATTAGTTGAACTATTGTAGACTGTGTAAGCAGGTGTTTACGTCATGTACAATACCATTATATTCCAACCTTGCAATGGTGTAGAGTCAATAGATAAAGAGTTATGAATATCAGTAACTTTCTCAGTCTTATATTTTTTGTGTTTTTAGTTTATACTTCCCTCCCTTCTCCTCCCCCCCCCCCTCCCCCCATCATCACCTCTCTGCTTTAGTAATAAGCTGGGTTCTTCTCCTGGCAAAGGTGTGTAGAGTCAATAGATAAAAGAGTTATGAATATCAGTAACTCTCCAATTCTTATACTTTTTGTTTAGTTTATACTTCTCCCTCCCCCCCCCCTCCCCTGTCTTCATCATCAACACTTTCCTTTAATCGTAAGATGGGTTTTTCTCCTAGCAAAGGTGTGTAGAGTCAATAGAAAAAGACAAAGAATATCAGTAGCTATTGCATATTTTTCATATTTAATTTTAACAAAAAGGTGTGCATCGTAGAACTGATGCAATCTGCAGCCAGTGATGTTGTTGATGATGTAGAAATAGTTTTATAGCCAACATTCACATTCAATCCTTAGTTATTGGGGTGATTAAAATGATCCCCAGATTAAGGTCATTAGAACTAGTAGGAATGTACACAATATTTAGAGATTAAGTCATGGGGGAAAGGCACAATTTGTTTAATCCAAAGTGCTGATCTTGTGCTGGTGTATATTGACTCGTGTATAAATTGTGTATGTGAAGGAAAACTGGATAACATTCGTTAAGCCAACTAAAGTAGCTGTCTTGATTAATTTGGTTAATTAAGATAGTTGTGTGAAGCTGAACGAACTGCCAGGCTGAAAGAACATTTAAACAAAATTGATGGATGAATCAGGGAAAAGCAACATTGACAAGTAAACCGAAGCACTGATTTGCATCCACTCGGTATCAAATTTACAACTTATTTCTTTAATGCCATCTTTTGGATATTTTTCATGTATTCATGTAATATAAAAGCTCCTCTTAAAACAAACGAACACAAAAAATCATAACAAAACAAGAAATGCTGGTCATCTCAGTTTTCAACTCTAATTTATTCACCTGTATCATCATCTCAAAGTTACCCTAAACTTAATATTAAAATTAATATCATATAAATATATATATGTACAAATACTAGCTGTTAATTACATTACAATGATTCTGCATGATTGCAACAGCTAATGCAAGATCGATTGAAGTATTACAAACTAACTAGTATTAACTTACTTTGAAATGCAAATTTGATCATCATCATTATCGAAAGGTGTCAAAAGGAATCTTGCAGTAATCCATGAAAAATGACTTTCAAAAGTTTCAATCTCTACACACATGATCCATAAAAAACACCAGTGGGTGTCCTTAACCTTAACACTTTCAATTACAAAATTATAGCTAACAATATTATACATATAACAATTTGTGAAAACATTCCTATTGACAACAACAAAGAGGTATAAACCAAAACTTAAACCAAATTTCCATTTCTTCCTGGTGTTGCAACTGTAAAACCACCGGTATAAATCTGTTTTAATCAAATTTATATTCAAACTTTTTCCAAAAATATTTTCAGCCAATCTATCTGAAGCACTGTAAGCTAAAAAATATGTTTATTGCAATGAAATAGTGTTATAACGATGAAAGTTTTTAGTAGAGAAATTAATTTAGCCTGATTAACCACACTGGAGTCGTTTTTGATCGTTTCTCTTTGCTGCAATGGCCATCCAACTGGTTAAGAACTGGCCATTGGAGGCCTTAAAGTCTTAGAGAAATATAGTAAGCCATTGTCAGTAGAATTTAGATAACAATAGGTGACACAGTAGTTATTAATTTATATTTTTTATTATTAATTACCAAAGCCTTAATTGTCAAGTGGAAATTTGAAAGCATTTTAATGCCACTCATATCACAAAAGAGAATAAATACAGTTTTAGCACACATAAAACAAAAGAGCACAGTCAGTCCCTCATCTATACTTACAAAGACAGTACAACTGAGATTGGACCTAAAAAATGTCAAACTTAAAATACATTTGAGTTCAAATTTAAGGCTCTACAAGGCTTTAGTATAAAATGCATGCTGCTTCCTTGCTTTGTATCACCCGGAAGAAAATATAAAGTATATATCTCACCAAAAATAATATCTTTCAAAAAATGAAAATATCAAGTAGACAACATTTCAATAGCACAGGATTTCTTTTAGGATGATTGACTATTTAAGCTATCTCCAAATTAAAACTCATCAAAATCATTTACCAAGGGGTAAGTAAGAAACCTTTGGTTGGCATGGAAAAAGTAATGACTTATTAATGCTACATCTGTGAATTCCTGAAACTTGAGAAACATTGGCAGGGGTGTGAGAGAGGTGGAGGAGGGATTGTTCTCAACATTCAAATATGGTTAGGAACTTCCTAAAGATATTTTGATGCGCATAGTATTTCATAATCGCCTTTGAGTTCTTTTACACCTAAGGCTCCTAAGCGCATGAACAGCCCGAATCTTGATGACAGCATATGTTTTCAAATTTAGAAATGAGGATCCTATATCCCCAGATATATGTGGCTTATATCCCCAGACCTGGTTTTACATCATCGCTCACATAGTTTACAGAGTATGAAATAATAGGACTATTTATACCCTTGTTACTGTGGATATCCACTGACAGCTTCCCATAAGTGCAAGACCCAATGATTCATGTTTAGAGTATGCTTTTTTTTAAAATAAAACAGTGAACAATAATTACATGGGAGCAACTTTTAACCATTTTCTTCCGTTCCCAATCTGGGCCACCACTGCAAATAGCCTACCTTTGTTCCTTGGCAGAATCACAACTGCTGTTGTTTTCCAACCATGCGACAACTTGGAGTTTGAATCTCCTCAGAGATATCTTCCTAAAAATCCCTAGGAGAATCATAAATAAATATGATAATCTAAATATCTTAAAATAAATAAGTTCATCACAATTTTTTCCTTTCTTTCGTCCCGTTAGTCATCGTCACCTGATTCTATTCCGCCCAACTCTGCAGATCGTTTCATGAAGTGATCTTTGAAAGGAAGATTGAAGTCCGCAAAATCGATACCATCTCCAAATCTCTGCCTCCTCTGTTCTTTCTTCACGATGAGTTCTTTCGTCGACGGGAGCTTGCTCCAAGCTTTCAGAGGGATGTAGGTGATATCTTCCTTCATCTCTATGCCTCCGGCCATGGCCGATGCCGCCCGGAGGACCGAGCCCTTCCGTTCTCTGGGACTGTTCGTGGGAGAATCTTTACCCTGCATGTAGGAAAACCACATGACAATTTATCTTCCTGAGGTTTGCAAAGGACAATGTGACCATCGGTTTTGTTTCTCTCAAGAGGGTTGGTTCAGATAATTAATTATGGTTGAATTCACAACAGCTTCATACTTTAACAACGGAGATGTTTGGGACAGCGAACAATTTTGATACCAGATTTGCGAATACTTCATGATCGACACAGGCCTGACTTATTATATTTGGAGCAGTTGTTTTTAACGTTCCGACCGAACAAATACTGACAAAATTGATACTTGTCGATGCCTAGGAAAGTTTTTGTTAACTTTGAATAATACAAGATTTACGGCAGCTTTGTTTGATTTTCTCAGTCCCCCTGAATCACTTACCATAGTAGCCGGTTGTGATGTCATACCCCCTTGAGGTATCGGAGGTACGGACTGGGCCCTCTGTGTGGATGACTTCTTTTCTCCCTTTTTATCTTTCTTCTTCTTGTCCTTGCTTGGAGGTGGTAGAGATGCAAATTTAGCTTGGATAATCTGCAACACCCTTGGATCAGCCCACCACTTGGCCACATCTAAGGCAGTGTCACCTGCAAAGAAGATGACAAGACAAAAAACATAATCAAAGAAGCTACAAATCAAAGAAAACAATACATAACAAATTAATAGCGAACCCTTCAAGATATTTAGCTAACTTAAAATTGACATCAAATTAATGTGCCTTGAGGACCACTTCAAATTGATTATGTATCCCTTCCAATCGTGGTAGCAAAAATGGTAACGTAAGCCCTTTCTAAAACCCTGGCATCCACAGCTAGAAGATTAATTTGTAATGCCCCTGCATGAAATATAAAACTTGTTGGTAACTATACCAGGACCTTGGACAGGCAGATCAAGGGCCAGCGACGTAGCCAGGAATTTGAAAGGGGGAAGCACTTTTTGCGATTGATATGAGGGAGGGGTTAAGAGGAGGGGGTGTCCCCCTCCCCTTTGAGATATTTTGAACAATTGAAGGTCCTTAGATACGATCTGGTGCAATGTCTTGCCAGTTTCATCCTTATCATATGATATCATATTATCAGCAGATTTTGTTTCCCGTTTGAATTCTTTTACATGTTCCTTTACATAATATATCAGAAAGACAAACATAGTGCTCTTTTACAATTTTTCCAGTAGCATGATTCTCGTTTATTGTCCAATGTCTGGACTTTAATACATTTGAAGAACTTAACTGATGGACAATATAAACTTTCATATTTTGTAAGACAGCCAGATGTGCAGTGGCCTAAAAACAAATATCGTTATCGCAGTGTATTAGCAGTGTAATAATCATTTATAGGAAGTGCGTATCACGTACAATTGCTAGCTTAGCTTCATAACATGCTGTTCATGCAACAACTTAGGACGAATCATAGAAAGGATGAGAACGAACGTTATCGCCGTCATTGTGCATACGGTTCGTGACATTCCATCGAGTGCAGTTAGGTGGGCAATATGTATTTTATTACGCAGTTGACAACTGTAGGCTTGTTATAGGCTAAATTTAGCTAATTGCATCTGCCAAACTAAGTAAGTAGCTGAATCAGTAGGCGTGAATGTTACTACGATTATAATCGAGTTAACAGAGCTGTCAAGGGCCAATATGTAAGTGCAAAACTGGATATAGAAAAAAGTGAACTGATTGCAGAATTAATTTTAAAGAAAAAAAAAAGAAGAAGAAGAAAGAAACAATAAAGGAAAAAGATGTGTTTACCTTTTCTATTTTCCAGAGAACAGTCGCATCCTTTTTCGATCAAGTATTGCACTATTTCTGGGGAGGATGTTTGAACTGCTCTAATGAGAGGGGTGGCGCCATTCAGAGACTGCGAATTAATGTCTGCTCCACGTCTTAACAGCAACTGAACTAAATCTAGTTGACCAGAAAGGCAGGCGTGGTGGAGTGGTGTCCATCTGAAATTATCTCTAATAGTAATGTCAGCCCTGAAGCACCGAAAAAAAAGAAAAGAAAGCCATTTAGTAATAGGATATTTCCTCCCAAGAAATCAGTTTTTGGAATTATTAAACTATTTCCTTATAGGGTCATAATTTTTTGGAAGTAGTATTTGTTAACTTTTTATTGAATTTGAGGCAGCGAGCAGGGTTGCAAACAGAGTGTACTCCTCGAGTCGCGATTTAAATTTGGTCTTGGCACATTTCGCACAAAACAGACAAGGAAAGAAATTAGCATTTCATTCATTCATTTAACCTGTAGTAGAATGATATTGTGTTGTTTATTCTTTACAGCCAGTGAATAAATAAAATAGAAATACAAATATAGACTTTATTTCCTCAAGTCAGTCAAAATTTAGACATTTGAAGTTAACAGAGAAATTCCAATGATATTAAACCTAACAAATATCAAACCCTGGATCTAAGTTTGAAAGTAAAACACCCCTCCCCCCCCAAAAAAATACCCATCTTGTACCAAAATCGATTTGGACAGATGATGATAAAATTCTTACCCGTTCGCCAGCAGAAACTCCACCACATCCGTGTTACCCTTAGCACACGCAACCATGAGGGCGGTCTTGAAATATTTGTCCGATGTATCGACCTTGCCTCC
>KN885985.1:15593-55178 GCA_000934455.1 Apostichopus parvimensis
AACTTGTGTGTTTGTAGAATCTCTAATCTGGTCTGTGCAACAGGCATCTTGAATGCTTCCAACTGCTTCAGATGAATTCTGTTCATAAAAATGATAAGCAAAACACATGCAGGTTTATGTTCCATAGTACTTAGTGCATTCTATGTCATTCAAGAATTTTGGTTAGCACTGAAGTGAAAGCTAACGTACAGTATAAGTCATCACTGCCGTAAGTTCCTGGCCTAATGCAATTTTAAGTTTCACATCCTTGTGTTGTAATGTTAGAAAAATACATTTGAGGCCTAATTAAAGGAGTAGGAAAGGGATATGCTTTATTGCTACATGAAACTTAAGGTTTCTTTTGTTAGCTTGCTTTTTTCTCATGGTTATTCATCATTTCATGTCCTGTGTGTTCCACTGTTTCAAGGTAAAACTTTGTACAGTTAAAATAGTCAGACGGTAGGCCTATAATGAAGTTGCTTCTGATGAAAGCCTCTAGTTAGCCTGCTAACACTGTTTCTGTTAGCAGGCTAAATAAATGTTAGTAACACTAACAGTAACACTACAGTAACACAACCTTACTTTAACTTAAGACTTAGCCTAATATGATAATACAGGTTAGTACTAAAAGTAGTTGTAAATGGCATTATCCTGATGACTGGTCACAACTCATATGGCTTAAAACTCAAACTTAATATAATATGTACGGCTATGTTACAATGTTAGTAACAATAACTTATAAGTTACTACGTTATTCAATTGGTCCTGGGTTACTGTTACTTACTGAGTAACGCTAGACTTTACTTTAGTCTACACGTCCCAATCCACGCATGTTAAAGTTGTCGGAATCTCTCAAGTTTGCCAATGTTTCACATTAACGTTACAACATCATATCTTCGTAGTGGGTGAAATTTGTAAGAAGGGATACTGAGTAACGTTATTCTCTTCGCGATGAAAGGTATCGTTAAGTTAGTTGTGCTTGTAAGTTGCAACAATAGGCTGCTGGGTTCTTACACTTGACGGGAATAGAATGTGTACTAAATCAGCCTGTATATACAGTGTTCTTCCGGTATCATTCATTGATCGCATTGCCTTAAAACAAGTTACATGCGTGCATATACCACTGCTTCAACCGTTTTCACGTTGCAACTGTATATTCAATGTTGCTGTAGCAACGCACAAGACTGTAGGTTGTACAGTACTAAAGGATGGACCATTGCTACTAGCAGAGACAATCGATTACATTAACGATTATTCTCTACTGATGAGCGGCATGCCATTTTATCCTACTGTTTGGCAATGCTTCGGTGTAATTTACACTATATCAGCATATTTAGGCTATTGCTTAATTTGTTACCAAAAATATTTTTCATCACATAGCTCCCAACTTCTGTAACCAATGATACCTAGAAGTTTGGCCCAGGATTGCCAAATAAACTGACAAATCTCTTTCTATATGACGCGGAATGGAGGGACAACAAATTTGTACATTTAACTGAAGATAAATCAATGCAGAGATTCTTTAATTCGCAAGAAAGTTTCTTTAATAAAGAAGAACAGAAGAAGGAACTTTCCTAAACTCGATACGTATGGAAAGACAATTTGCGAAAACTGCCTACCTTCATATTTTTCGCAACTAAATTTGGTTTTGACTCGTGACTCCATTGGTTCAATGGGGTATAAATTAGTGCTATAGAGCAGTGGCATACGATACTATCAAAAAGAAGGGGGGGGGGGAGGGTAGAAAACCGTTGGGATTTGGGGTGTTTTAGAATTCAGGGTTGTTGATGCTACGGTTGCCCAAATAGGATATTGGTAATATCTTTTATGTTTCTTTCGCCGAATGTTACAGTTTTCCCTAAAATTCAACCTTACGATTTAAAATTGTTTGCTTTTCATTTCGAAATTTTGATTTATTAAGTTCCTCGCAATTTTGACGTTTCAGCTTAAGGTTTTGACTATTTTCGCAAAGGTTTGAAGTATCAACTCTCTGTGTCGAATTTAGACAATTTGGCATCAATATTTCAATTACAAATTTCAAGTCTGTTTAGTTTGCCTTAAAATGTTGACTATTTTATCTCAGAATTTCCATCACTATATTTTCAAATATTATGAGCTATAAAATCTTTCTTTCCTCAGACTTTACCATTTCGAAAAGATCAAAAGTAATTATTAGCAAAATCTTGGGTTAGATCTCATTAAATCCATAATGTGTAGCTTTATTTCTTAGCTTTATTTCTTTCTTGGGACGGACCCCAGACGTCAAAAGAAACATGCTTCAACAATAACAAGGACACACCTTCTACAATTCTCCATTCGCCTCTGCTAAATTCTATCACATCATTGAAGGTCCCTTTTGGAAAATGTCACTCCATCGGCCGTCTCATCCCATATTATGAATTCTTAAAAAAAAAGAACCTATCATATGATCATAATATCGATTTCTAAAATGTATATCCCATGCATTCCTGGCCCATTCATATTTTCTCAGGCCCTCATATTGAACCAGGGATCTAGGGGTGTTGTCCTCCCCATCCCATCTTGTCAGGCTTGGCTGTGACAGAAATTTGTATTGTGTGGTTCCTTCAGAGAAACCGGAAGTTAGCGTGATTTTTCAGCTTATCTGATTCATGACGTAATCACAACTTTTCGAGGCAAGAAAGAGATACTTTACAGCATAGCGACCAAATACAATAGATCCTAGAATGAATCAAGTAGAGAGAGGACGATGAGATTTGTAAAGTTTACAAATGAAAAGTTGGAATTTACTGTCTTTGTCTCAGCATTGTTGTAGGTTGACTCAAACGTTTCCACTGCGACAAAGTGAGATGGCATTAGACATGCTCTGTTGCAAAACAAAAAGGGATCCTAAACTTAAAGGTCATCAATATTGGCATGAAACCTCAACAGTCTACAAAATGTGAAACATTGTATTCAAAATGTTTAAACTCAATAGTGAAGAGAGACAATGAAATGTCCCAATGAGGGCAATTGTCTAAACGGGTTTTCAGAAATAAATTAATTGTTGAGGTTCTATTGATGCTTCTAAAATTTGCTAGGGAAGGTTGATAAGACTTGTTTATGCCAATTGTATATTACAGGCAAGTAGGTCACCACAGGCTAAGTTCTGCCGGAAAGAGATTTTGCTACAGTCCATGAAAAACTTGACCTTCAATCATACACTCATTGGATATGTGGACCATTAAGGCCTTAGGTTTGAGCACTTTTTCTGTCATACTGTGCATATTGCTTTAAATAGTTATTGTGAGGTTGTGGTTGACTCTGGCCCTTTTGCTTGCACCAATGCTTTTCCCTGGCACATGTAGATGATTCATTGAAAACCTCCTGGTAAAAAACTTCATTCCTCCACAGAACAAACTATTTAAAGTTTACAAACAATCAACATCTAACTAAGACATAAGTGAAATAAAAGTGAAATGAAGTGCCCCATTAGATAGTAACATATCTGCTAATTAATAAAAAAGGAGAAAAGAAAAATGACAAAGCTACATAGAGTATTTACTTAACAATCTATATTTTCAATTCATCAGCTTTCTTTCCACAGGTTGACAGAATAACAAAGTGATAGGTCTGTACACAAACGATTACAGGGATAGTTTTTTACTCCATATATCATACAATATACCAAGTTTATAGCGTAACAAAAGCTCACTTTCCCCCCTAAGACCCCTAGACAAGAAAAAAGACGAAAAGAAAACATCTCAAAAGAGAAATAGTTATACCTAGGTGACCTAGGGAAATCAAAATTTCATCTCCAATAGCTTTCTTTTCTTCTTTACTTTTTGGTATATTGCTACAGGCCATGGTCTTCAAACAAGCTCATCGTTGGATCATCCTTGGATCATCTTCAAATGGTACAGATCATCACTTGCAAAACTGAAAACAATTCTTTCTTTTTTCTTCTGGTTTAGAATGTTCACTGTACAACAACCCTTAATTGGAGCAAGGTCTTAATTTCTACTTCTTGATGGACATTCTCAATAGATCCGAGCATGCCCACAATGTGCCGGCACCTGTTATCAGCACAACTCCGAGGTATATCATGCGGTCCTTCCCACCACCTTTGAGGTGAACGGGATGGCCATCACTTTCCTGCATGAGGGAGGCAGAGAGAGAGAGCAAAGTGAGAAAGGGCTCAGGAACTACAAAAAAGTTACTGTTATATTTTCAGTATGAAAACATAACAAGTTTCTGTAGGATAACTGTTCATACAACCTTTGCACTTTTCTGCTGACCGCAAATGAGATTTGAGCTTCAACTTGTGAAGACTTCATGTGGTAAATGTAAGCTACTCTTCACATTTATCGACTTGTCTTAGTTGAACTTTTTGTGACAGATTGTGCTTTTGCTAAACTTTGACTTTGGCTGAGAAAGACGATAGGGTACCCATTAACAGTGAAGCCATATGTCAGCTAAGTACATGATGAGAGCCAAACACACATTCTAACATACATATTGACTTCAGGTCACTTGACTTGACAACAGTTGCCTGTCCTTCTCAATAAAAGAAGATGGACAGGAACCATAACAACCTACTATTGCTAAATTCAAGCTACTTTTCGACACTCAATCAATTTAAAATTTACAAAAAGACAAACCATCAATAATTGATGATGCTGAGAACAGTCCTGTGTGGCCAAAATATCAAACTACAAATTATACATACAGTGTCACTGTTGGAATAAGTTTACCTGAAATCTCAGTTGCTGATTTTTCACTTTGTTTTCCACCTGAGACCGTATGGAGGTTGAAAATGTCCTTGAGGCTCTAGGGACCAAGCAACGTATAGCCTGTAACAAGAGACGGCAAATAACAGAAAAAAAATTTAAAGCAAGGTTTAAGAGAAAGAAAATATATGTAACAAAAACACATCAGGTTAAATTTAGTATGAGTTTCATCAATCAAGTAATGGTGATGAAAGCCTTTAAAGGGGACATAGACCTAACCATCATCAACAATGTAGCCTAACGTAAGGCCACATCTATGTAAATCCCGCTTCTCTCTTAAACTTCCCTATTTTTGATCCTTACTACCAGCTGTTCAAAGTTGCTTCTTACAGTAATATTATTGCATACTTAACATGACTGAATTTAAATAAAAGTATATTCAATTTCATATTCAATTTCTTGTCAAAATGTCAGATAGTGATATAGTGTTGAAGGTTGGCCAAGGCAGGTTGGCTGTAACTGAAACTCTTAACTTATATACAAGAGACAAATAAACAACTTCACAGGAAGGAGGTTTATGTGCAACTGAATGTATTTACATTAACTCTCTTCAGGCTGCATGCTATGTCCCTATTACATAATAGTAGAGAGCACCTGGAAAGGCAATGCACTCATGCATGCCTCATTACAATAATACACTTATACAAGTAGTCACGGTAGTAGTGACCTCTACAGAACATGTTCATAAATTACAAATTGGTAGACAATATCTGACCTGATCTGCTGGAATTGGAGTATCCCCTTGCATTCAAAGATACCCAGTCATAGTTTATATCATATCTATATTTACTAGAGCTCTTCCTCAAGCAGTGGGAAATGTAGCTTTTAGCATAAAACGTTTTGAGTGATTCAAAAGGACAAAGTGTATCCAAAAATGCCTGTGTAAAAACAGCCATTGATGAGCTTATTGGTGCCAAATAATATAGGTGTGGCTTCTTGTTATTATTAGTGCAGCAGTTCTGGGCACAGTATACATTATTACCGCCGTGTTGTGCTGTATGAAGATTGTAAACAGACATCTGATCCGTACAGGAAATATGACTTACAAAATTGATTGGTATTAACCTAGCTGTCACTTTCGAGATACTGAAAGCCGGCCTATGATCCACCTGAAGGGGAGTTTTTCTGGCCCAATGCTGATGGTCTATTTATGAAACTTTCACATCTCTCCTGCAGTGTACATATTCTGTTATTTTGCTGTTTTCTTGGAAAACAAATATTCTGTTTGGACTTGGAGTTTGGACAACAAACAAGAAATACCTGACTGTCCAAAACAAAACAACTTAGAACTAAAATTAGGCCTGCAGCAGGAATGGAGTCTACCAGTACCACACCTACCCTAGGACTAAGGCTTGGAATATTTGATGGTATACAGTAAATTCATGATGGTACTATGGGCATAAATGTTGTTTTAATTTAAATGATAGCTGTGATGTCGATCTCACTGATTTTATTCAGTGATTTAGTTCTATACTTCAGCTATGTGATTTCATCGATGGTTCGACAACATTGAGCCAAAAATAGAAAGAATTATACTTGTAGTTGTACAGGTGAGTTGTCAAACTGCTTGAACAAGTTAAAGGAAATATTCCCAAACTTTGTGCATGCATTAAATAATTCCGCTAAAGGGGTGGAATAATCCACGAAAACGTTCCTTTGTCTAATTCGTGTGAAAGAACCCAGCAACTTTACTACGTTATCAAACTTGAGGGCTAAGTTAGTTAATAGAATTAGTAGTATAGTGCAATTAAATTACACATAGAGTAGCCTAGGCCTTGGGAGAAATGGGTTCAATAAGTTAGATTAGCCTCATTAGGCCTAGGCTCAGTGAGGCTAATGGGTAGTAATGGTAGGCTAGGCTTGTTTATGTGTAGGCCTATGTATAAACAACTCTGAGTCTGACAGTATAATTGTCCAAGGAATCGTCTTACCGATACACTATTCATTTCGTCTCTTTTCAGTGAAAATTTTGCAAACAAGCTTATGGTTAAGAACACAATGGTTCTTCTCTCTTTTTTTGGTCAAATCGTTCACGGGCGCCTACGTGACTAAATTAGTGCAGGATCGGGTAGACAAATTTACCAGGCTGTGTATAACATTCTATAATTTTTAAATAGCGCCAGCATTCTCAGCTTACCTAGGCTAGAACTTGACTCGACCCTAACCAGTAGCACAGTAATTATTGCTTCATTATCAAGTTCAAAAGATGTCTTCTGATGTAAAGTTCGATTCTTTCAAGGGCAGACTTGCAAGCCATGGAGGTTCTGCAGTTCCCTCTGTGAGTTGCAGTCTTTTCCTCCTCTTGCTAATAGATTCCACGTTCAGGTTAACCAGTTAAAGCCTAACCGATAACATGGTGTATAGGCTACTGTAATGCAGGTACAACTTAGTTTACAGTAGTCAACTGTCCTTCACTATCACTATCAGTCGCCTAGGTTAGGTCTAACTTTGGTAAGCCTAATTCTAGTAATACATTAAGCCTAATCGCAATGTGTAGGATGCTGTCTCCTTTAGTCAGGACTGAAAGTATCCCCAACCCCAAATATTAAAGAGGGTGCTGATGTTCACATGCACATGAGTGTGTGTTCTCGCGATAGTGTTACTCTGTTTCAGTAATCTGTGAATAGAACAGATTATGCCTGTTACAACTGATTTGACATTGCCCTCTGCAGAAATGCTGTTGAGCCCCATTGGAAGGTTAACCCTGCAACCTAGACCTGCCACAGCACTTTCTGTTGTTATTTATTGATAATGTTACAAACAATTCATGGTGTAGCAAAATCACCTGGCAGTCTTGTCTCCTCTCCCCCCCCCCCCTTCCCTTTTGGAATTAAACTTACCAGATGGTCTTTATTACAATTAAAAACCACCATAACTTATTGTGATTAGTAATGCTTACTTTAATCCTGACAATGTCAAACTTGTTTGAATGGCCTATGACCATGTCACGATTATTAAGGCTATGTGTAACTTACATGGCGATATACTTTAGAAATCGCAGCTGCAACTTTGAACATTAACAATTCAGCTGTAAGAGCATTGTGGTTATCATTAATCTTAAACATATTTGACTTTTTTTATCTCCCGGGTGAAATATTCCCACTAGAAATTCTCAATATTTAATTTTTTTAACTCCCAATTTTTTGCCTAATTATGTTATTGTAACTTGAATAGGACATATCTTTTCTTGCAGGGATTAAGTGCAACTACTGTAAAGGAATCACCAAAGCTGATCTGGGCTCAGAATCCCCATCCACCAGCTCCTGGTTTTTGGGATGATTATCCTCGAAATCTAGTGAAAAAGTATCAGACTTATTTTCAGGTACTGTACACATTATGAGAATTATGCCATATTGGCTAGTAAACTTTGAAAAACTTTGGAAATTGCTGACAAGATTCCAAAATTGCAAGGGACAGAGTTAAGGCAAGCTACAGTATCCAAACTTTGGTTAATTATCTTTTATACACAAAGTTTTCTTCCATGGTGTAAATCTAGACCTATGAAGATTTCTTTATTCCGTATTCCTGATCCAAAGATTATTCAACGCAGAAGATGTAATGAGTCGATTTAGTTTATTTTGCTCTGATATCTGACAACTATCTGGTAATCTGTGTGGTAATCTGTTAATCTGCTAATCTGTTAATCTGATAATCTGTTAATCTGATAATCTGTTAATCTGAGTGATAATCTGGTAACTAAACAAATGAAAACGAAACATACGTTTGTAATTAAACAATCAGGAAATCGATTAATGAATAAGTCAATTATTGAAGAATAAATACATAAATCCAAATCATACAGAATAAATAATCATGTATGCAACAAATATACAACGTCATATCAATAAAAACACAACTTACATAAAATCTTTGGTTTAACACCGGAAAATACTTCTTGCTTCAATACGTTCTTGATATCGACTGAACTCGGTAAATGACCGTAAAGACAGAACCAACGAAAACAACAAATTTCAAACACATACTCACGCACGCACGCACACTCACACAAACACGCACACGCGCAGTAGCACTGCAACTTTACATGACGCACACTTCGTAACAATACACAAACAACACATCGTGTGAGCGCGTTTACACATGGTGTGTTAATGATGAACCTTGATAGATCATAGAGTGCTGTTCTCATTGCAAAGGTCAATTGAGCTACAGTATGACATCACCCATATTCTTGTGAACGAAGTACAAAGGTCCTTTGATGTCAGTGACATGGAGAACACTCTGTGAACTCGGAAGCCTTGTAAGCGTGGTATCTTCAGAGGAGAACCTTCAGATATTAGATTCCAAAATGATGCAGCTAATTACATCCTCAAACATCCAATAGATCTTTGCATCCCTGGTTTTGTTTGTATATGAATCTGATGAAGTATGACCAAAGTTGCCAAAGTTTTTTATCCTGTAACAAACACATAGAAAATGCATTGTTAACTTGGGTGACAAGAATCCCAAGATGGCAAGAGCTTTTTACTAGAAAATTCTTTTAGGTTGTGAAACACCTCTTTTCTGTATATTGTCATGCAGGGAGGTATTTGAGGCACGGTAATGTACTATTCTAGTACAAAACAATTGGCATTTTGCTGTAAAAGATCTATTTTTCTTCTTCTTTTTATCATATGACAGAAAGGTGATGGCTTACCAGTACATTTGAAGAAAGGGATGAAAGACAGGCTTATATACTCAAGCACAATGGGTATCACAATCTTTGGAACAATATTTGCCTGTTATAGTCTTTATAAAATGACTAAAAAGGATTAATTCAACCCAGCATTAATTTTAGGAACAAGAGAATGAACAATGAAATATTCCATGTTTCATCGACGAAGATGTCGTCTCCGAAACAGAGAAGTGCTTAGAAGATGATGCTCAAAAGGTGCCGCCCTCAATAAAAACTAAAGCATGATTCACTGGAAAAGAATAGAAAGAACCTGTGGATAAAGAAGTATAGTGTTGTCTGCAGGAATGTAGGGAGATGTGTTTTCTAGGGAAATACATGGAATGTTTATTTCAGACATCTTGGAAATGAATAAGAAGAAGAGGAAGAAAAAACAACCAGAAAACCAAACCACAAAGAAGAAGAAGAATAAACACATCAACACCTGTAGGTTAAATCATAGTTCATTAGTAGATGGTCTAATCTTGCCTAATGCCTGCTATATCAGTCAACACTTGACACATGAGGAAAAGCAGTTTGAAGTTGGTTATTATTTCAAAGCCAGTCAAATTAATATTATGTAAAATATGTGTTCTGAGGGTACAGCTGGTCTTCAAGGGTTGTCCAGCGGTCTAAATTTGTTGCAAAAAATAGCAATCACTTGTACTTCTCCATCATACATAAGTCTTGTTGTACAAAATAAATTTGTTGTTCAGCTGATCAGAGGTTGGGAAAACCAGTTTTAATTCATCTGGTTGGACAACCAAATTTGCTGTTTAAAGACAAACTTAATTAGGAAGGAAAGTCCAGGCTACTGTAACTGATGAGCAATTCTTGCAATTCTTATTTTTGTTTTTTGACACTTATTGTGTTCACAAGTTTACAGAATGGTATTAATGGAGTAAGGTAGTACCAATGGGCAATGCTGCTGTTCATGTCACTTTCTAATCCCTTCAAGTGAGGCTTGAAAAATGATTAATATTCAAAGGAAATTTCCTTTGACTGATGGTTAGGAATCTTGTTGAGCATGCATTTATATATGTCATGGTACATGTGATATTTCATTGGTGTCGATATCTTAATATGGGACGAAGCCATAACTGTATGTTATTAAAGAGTTTATATTACAACATAACTTGTATTTCTTTTCTTTGACATGTCATTGTTGGTTCTTGTGGTTTGCCATGAATTTGCATATCTTTCCCTCCCTTCCTCCACCTTCCCCCACCAAATTAATTATTGGTCATCAATGTTGTTCCCAGTATGCTAAACCATAAATAGTGGTCACTCATGCACTCACATGTTATCTAGGATGATTAACTGCTATATGCAAAAGCTTTTCACAGCTTTCTAATGCCGGTTATCTGACCTACTTTCGAATGAGGTGTAACAGAAGTGTTAGACACCACCATCGATCCCAGAAAATACGCACACAGCTTGCTACCATCAGTAATTAGACACTAGTGTACAGTCAGTACATACATCTGCGGTCAATACCCACAGCACAGTATACAAACGATACAGTGATGGACATCTCAGGCCCAGCTAAAGATAACAAGGTATCACGTTTCATTACTGTCAGCATTTTGTAGCGACAAGCAGAAAACTTCACTTGCAAGCAACGGAAAGTTACCTTTTTCAGAGCGCGGTTTGGGTGAGTCTTTAATGCCTTTAAAAGGATATCCTGATTGCAGACAATCTGACGATTACATAGAATAGAATAATATTCCACACTGTGAGGTGAAAACCCCATCTCGATATCTTGTCCCTAACTCAAGTTGATTGAATATAACCTATTTTGACAGGTCAAATCCTCGATTCTTCCCTGGAGTATAGATTGGTAGGTAATCTGCGATGTCATCAAGACAAATGTTTTTCAATAGCTTCACTAAAGTTATTACAGTCTTCTTGCTGGTTTATCCTCAAACAGTGATACATTTACAATGTTTAATCAGCCGTCGACATTGTATTTAGTATTTCAGAAAAGTGCAACTTCTTGTAGAAATAAGATGTTCCTGTCCGGGAGTTAAATATGAAGAAAAAACGTTTTCAACGGAATTACCGTGATGACATCATTCACAATCAAGTTGCTGTTGCCAAATGCATTCACAAAATCATACAAAGTGCTACGAGGATGTGGTTTTATGTAAAGATGTAGAAATTTAACAGCATTTTAATCAACTTTAGCCACTTGGATATCCCTGTAAGAGTCGAAACGGCGAGCTCTCCTCAATTACTTAGAATAAGTTGGAGCCTAGGTCAGAAACTCTTGAAAAGTACTTTTGAAAAAGTTTGGCAAATTCTACGAAACCAAAAAGAGAAGCTTAGTGTCTGACGACAGAGGGGGAAAGTCATTTACAGCGATATTTACTATCATAAGAGTCATGGAGCATCCCGGTGAGAGAACATTGGTTTTACTATTATAATCGGCATAATTAATGCACAATTCATGTTACATGATCTAGGCCGATTGAACCTTTGATGATTTTTTTAGACAAATGTAACATTTTCAGGTATAAAAGAATTCGAAGGGAAAAACAATCGAGATCATAAATTTGAAAAGCCAATATTTCTAATCGCCAAGTCACAATTTTTACTTCTGAAAGCTGCGAGCTGACAATGGGTCCTATCCATCCTGGCCTAGTTTGGGCTCTACTGGTTCCTTCACTGCTCTGTATGAGCAAATCATTACAATGAATTTCATATTTTGTGTTTTTTGGAGCAAATACAGAGTTTTGTTGTAGACCATCTATCAATACAATCGATCCGCCTTCTCAAACTCAATGAGCTTACACGAGGCATCTGCGCAGAGAACGGCAAATTCTATGGGTGACGTCATCACATTATGAGTGTTGTTTTGCTCGTTGCTATAGTATGCATAAATTGTACACAAAACATTCCACACATCGTAAATTTTATTAATTTGAAAACGCACGGTACACATGCATATTGCAGAATAAAATTAATTGTGAATATATCCAAAACACAGGAAAATGTCCTTCTATTCAAGAGGAAGACAAGAACCTGGTTTTCCAAGACTCTCTGGATCACCAAAACATGTTGACCGAAGCCTGACCAATTTAGAAGATGAAATCGAACGACTCGTGAATAACAGGTCGGCACCACCTGCTGCAGGTGAAGGCTCTCCATACAGAAACGCCTATGGAAAGGGCATGCCCAGCAAGAAGATAATGCAAGATGTAAGTCACTAGCCTAAGTTGTGTCTTTGAAGTAATGATCAGCTTTAGGCTAAATTTAAACGTTTGCTTGACAGAATCCGGCATAAAGATTATCATTTCAATATTTACCATTGGCATCTCGTTGTGTTTGTCAGTCGTGATGACCTAATCATAACAAATTAAGTTATAAAACTATGTGTAAAAGTAAGTTTGCCTGACGTTTCGATCCTAGCACTGGCAGGATCTTCTTCAGAGGCTAAACGGACAAAAACACACAGAATACACACAGGTTAATGAGCATTAAGCTAGGCTAAAGATTAGTGCAAGGACCTAGGCTAGGCCCTAGGCTGGGCATAGTATTACTACTATTAGACAAACTAGCTTTGGCCACACGCGCCCAACGTTGGTAGCACAGTAATATAAAGTGTTATAATTGTTACTAATGTGAGGGTGACTGTGTGTAGGAACAAATTTCTGTTACGTCTATGCATACCCTTCATTTACATGAATACGTCAATTGTCATATGGCTGTACTCCACCTAAACCCGGTTGTAAATGATTAATGTTACACTTACACAAGTTACAGTTGCCTTGGCCATTGCAATACTTTAGAAATTGGCCAGTGATTACAAGGGTATTCTCTTTAACATGTGTGTCACATGAAGGTGTCATTGGTTCGTAACTATCCCATATTTTGTATTTTTTCCAGCTACATGATCAAGTTAAACTATATCAGAAAGAAGTTGAGAAGAAAGATAAATTGATTCAAGAGCTATCAAGGTAAGTTGAGATATGTGCTTTTTCTATATAGTGCAAATGTCATCTTCTGACTTTAAGCCACATACTAGAAAAGCTAGTGTAAGGCATATTTTGATAGTTCGGGAACGGTAAGCCGGGCCTTACACTGATAACGTCGAACCGAGCGTGAAACAGGAAACAATCTCCAAAAGCGGATATTTGATAATATATATCTCTTTTATTGATTCTGAATAAAACTATAACTTTGGATAATTATAAAACTATAAATGGGATAATTACAATGCACAGAGCCCGAAGTCTACAGACGTAAATATAAAGTACGGAGCTTACTGTTCTACGTCCGTAGACTTCGGGAGATAAACTTAAACTCCCAGATATGTCTATAGGAGACACTTAAACCCCTGATTCCAAAATAATAAATTACGGCGCAATGCACAGGGCACACGCTCTGCCCTTGAACCCGATTGGTCTTAACTTACAGCTAACCCCCCACCCAACTCTTGATTGGTTGAGTGCCAACCTGATATGCAGATTAGCACATGCAAATGGGCACTCAACCAATTTGAACCAGTTTGGCTGTCTTCCAACCCCACAAACCGAATAATTTAAAACAAAACATATGAATACGCTTCTAATAGCGCGTGATTCATAGCCCCCAAAGCGCGAGCCATGGGTGACGTCATAATAACAATATCAAACTAGAATACGCTTCACACTAGGGAGCTTGGAGATGGTGTCTATTGGCCGTCTGTTTCAGGTCAAAGGTCACAGTGGACCATTGTTTGACATGGGGTAATGCTTCTCTTTCCGCAGATATGAACGGTTATTTTAGCGAAGTTACTAATAAATAATTGCTGAGCAGTGGCTGATTTGAGATTTTCAGGGTCCCCAGGGTCCACACACAGCAAGAGGTCCCTGGCTAAAGCAGTTACTGTTTTTTTCATGTTTTACATGTGCGATACTAATTCTGTTTCTTTCCTTGCTATATTAAAAGATGTTTTCTAAACTTTTTGGCTTGAATAATATTGAGTTTGTTTGGTAGCTGTCTTGAAAATTATTTTCCCTGAAACTGATTGAATTAAAGCCCGGTGATAGTACAGTATTTGTCGATCTGTCATTTTGACGAAATGAAAACGCAAATTTATCCGAATAAATTATATGCTTTGCTATGGAGTGCCAATAAACATTTTATACCGATATGAGAATTCATCTCCTTGCTCTACATTTATGGAGCTTTTTGAACATTGCTTGACAAATGTTTCCAACTCCTTCACTTCTTCCAGATCCGAACCAGAGAAGAGACATGTCACAATTGCACCTCCTGGCTACTCACACGAGTCCTTTTACAGGAACGCCAAATCTGTTGACTACAACAGAAACGAGTTATCTCTGCTGCAACTTCGTAATGAACAGCTTGAAACAGAGGTTAGTTTTTCTTGCTTTATGATTTTTCTTTGTTTTGTGAATCTGCTCGATATTTGACACATTTTGTCAGTTTGAGACTGTTTACAAACATATGCATGGAATATTTTGTTGGTGAATCTCTAGTTAAAACAGGAAAGATGTTAAAAATAAAAATAAAATTAATAGGAAATCATTTGTCTGATTTTGTTATCCACTAATATTGCTACACAAATTAAAAAAAGAACTGGGTTTTGAATATCTTCTTATTTTCACTACTTCACAAAAACATGAAAGTGTCACCAAAGATCTAACATGAGACATGATGTTAAAGTTTGTTTAAGCTCTCTTTATATGCCAGTGTTGATCTTAAATGTTAAATGATCTCAGATACTTCATAAAACACAGTCCTTTGCATTTTGTCCATTCTCACCTAACTACAGCTTAAAGAACTGAAAGGTAAATTTGTGTCGTGTGAAGTCCAACTGCGGGAGGCAGAGACTGACAACGATAGATTTAAAGACGATAATCACCGTCAGAATGCGCTGATACATACTCTGAAGCAACGGGTGGAGGAGCTGCAGACCGTTTCCGTCTCCAACGGAGAACACGCTCTCAACTCCCTCCAACAAGATGCCAGACAGCAACAAGAGAGGATATTTGAACTGGAGTCGCGGATTAGGAATCTCACCGATGAGAGGGAAGAGGCTGAGCAGAAGACGCAGTCATGGCAACGCAAATTTGGAGAAATAACGCTGCACTTACAACGGACCATGTCCGTGGAGGAAGAGGAACCAGAGACACTGGTAGAAAAGGTATGGCAAAGTTACCATGGTTACATCACTTTATACCATTTTATCATTGATACGCCTGCACTCTTAGTTTGTTAGTCATCACAGGAGCTCTGCATGTGTGCAGAACATTATACCATGCCAGCTAACGATTACAAAAAATTAATGTTATAAGGCCAGCTGCAGCATTGTCACAACGGTTGTTTAAGTTCCCTCGAAAGCAAAATTTCAACATGTAGCCTAGGCGTACAACACCTACAGTATCTCAACGTAGCAAAATTGTGTTCATACGTGGACTGATTTTAATTTATCGTCATCAAGTAAATAAACTAATTTACGGTTGATAAAACTTTTATAATGACTGAGTGACAAATGATAACCTGTGTAGGAAAGTACTCCAAGGTTATTTAAATTAAGTGAATATTCAGTCGTCTGCTTTGAAGGGTTTTCAATGTCAGCTGTGTCTTAAATACTCTAAGCTGTGTCAGTAGTAAATATCAAGAGGAGCTGTAAGATAACTGGTTTTGTCAACTCAACACATGATGAATATGAATAAGACAAAGCCAAGTTAAAAAGGCTTGTGTCTTTTATCATTCTCTTTGATTTTCAGTCTCACACAAGTGGAATTGAGGGTTCATAGTTAGATTCTTAGCAAAATAAATTATGTCATATGCATTATCCATTCCCAGCTCCAAATTGTCAGTACCCTCCTCACGGATATTACAGTACACCGTAATAATGCTTTGACCCTTATGTACACAAATGACCTATTTTTAACCGTTAGCGTTTATGACGTACAACCTAATTTCTGTTTCTCTTTCCGCTAACAGATCAAAACGATCCTAAGCGAAAATCTGACTTTGAAAGGTAAACTTGCCACCTTGGAGGAATCCTTATCCAGCACTGAGCTGGAATCAAAGGCTAGTAGGGAAACCATCCAACGGCTTGTTAATGAGCTGGACCGTGAGCAGAAGACATATTTATCTAATGCTACCCTTGTAGAAAAGATGAAACTGGTGAGTTTTTTTTGTTTGAATATTGGCTCTTATTTTTGCTTTTTATTGGGGGGGGGGTTGCTTAAATATATATGCATGTGTGGGCAGGAAGGGGAAGGGACTTTGTGATGTAAATGATATGTCACTTACCATCTATAACTATCCAAAGATAGTTCTTGCCATTTGTGGTTAATTTTTGTTGTGCATTTTCTTTACTCGTTTTCATAAATAATCATGATGTATTTGAAATAGGATTTTGTCCTTCAGACAGACTTTGTGTCCGAATTTGTCTTACAAAGCAAGATTGGCAAAGGAAAGGATTCTTTCAAAAGAGGCACAGCATATATGTCATCAGTTTGCTAGGAATCTCAAATATACAGTAGTAGTTAATTTAGTTATAGAACTACCCTTACTCCACCACAAGCTCAACATATTAACCCAAGCCCATCTTCCCTCCCCTCCTTCCCCCTGTCCAAAAAAAGAAGATCAAAATATAGTTTGTCAATTAGGTATATATGTTTTCGAAACAGAAAAGCAACGAACACCTGCGAGAGAAAGAGAGACTCGCAGATGAGATCAAGCTACTGAGGGACCGACTGGATTCTAACGAGAACGCCTGGTTCTCCAAGAAACACGAATTGGACTCTCATCATTCCACCGTGTCATCTCTGAACCAAGACATCAAAACAGCTCAGTTTGAGGCACAGGTCGCCAACTCAGAATTGAAGGCCCTGAAGGAATCCCTCGCCGGCATTCTGGGCGACATGGATTTGGCGTTCGAACCGCACGGTGACGTCATTAAGGAGAGAGTAAAGCAACTGAGGATTGAACACCAGGAGAGAGAAGGGGTAGGCAAATGAGATGGTGTTATCACATTACTATATGTTTAGCATCTAGTAATATATATATGTCAAAAAGATACTGCATTGGTACTAGTGTGAAGAATGGGAAACAAGATATGGCTATGAAAGTGGAAATTTGGTTAAAACTGGAATATATATTTTCATTGCCTCAGGTTATAAGTTCCTCCTAATCATGGAAGTGAAATTGATCCAAAAACCAATCATAAGGGATTAAGCCTAGTGCACATGGATGCAAAATAGAGACATACATTAAAGTGAAATGAAAAGGTAGCCGGGGCTCCAAGTCATAAAGGTCAGAAAGATAATAGACGTGAGTACTCAATAAATAGTTAATGATAGCAAAGGCTGGTCAAATGGGAAGAAGTGATGCCACGTTTGAATGAATAGGCTATTTATTTTGGAATTAAACTTTAGAAGTGGCGAGAAATGGCGAAGAAAAGAAGTTTTCACATGAATTTTCACATGGAGTTTAGAATTGTAATATTCATAGTATTCCTAGGCATATTATTCGGTTAAAAGGAAACATTTTATGCTCTGGTGATTAAAATGTTCAGTAAAATAATCATAATGTGTATCTATGCAACATCCAGTTGGTACCAACCAAGAGGTAACTTAACTATGTGTGTGTTCTATGTGTGGGTGGGTGCATGTGTATGATCCATCCCTGCTTGCTAGGCAGTGACTGTACTTGTCCCAGGGTAGGAAAATTTCTCATTCGAAATAGCCAGAGAATTTCTGGGCGATCTGTCTTTAATATTACATAATACATACTACATTCTCCCTTGGTGACTGAATTTTGATTTGATTTTTGATTTTTTTTCTTCTTTCTGTTCTGTTTTGAACCTCTTTAGCATGTTGATGGGCTGAGATCACAGATAAAGCTTCTCACAGAGCAGGTGGAGAACCAATCCTCTTTACATCAGGCAGCTTTGCAAAGGGCCAAAAATTCTGAACTACAGTCTAGTGACTTTAAGAGCAAAGTGAGATTGTTAGAAGACGGACTGTCCTCGAGTGATGCCCTGAGAGATGGCATGAAAGTGGAAAGACAGAAGGTGAGAAAAGTTTATAAAGACCTCTTTGAGAGAGTTTTGTGTAAACATGAAGTGGAGATCAGATTTCTAGGGATAAATGGAGCAACAAAAATTTTTCATGACGTTTCACATGGCAATAACTTTGTCATATTCTTTAGCTAGTGTGGAGTGTTTTTATGGGATTTTTTTTTTTTGGACATTTGTTCAACTAAACTTCAAAAAGTACAATAATAAGTTTCTGAAATTAACAAATGTGCATAACACAGTGTTTGACTGGGAAGAAACTCAAAATGATTTCGTCGTGAATAATGTAGTAAGCTGGTCGGAAAAAAAGGTTGATGTAAGACATTTATACTTATGTGAAAATTGTTCTGGAGATTAAGTGTTAAGATTCATTGGATGCATTAATTTATAGCTGATTAGCCTTTATTTGGTGTAAAATAATATATACAATAGGAAGATATATTAGTATGATCCTTTGCAATTTTAGTAATACTCGTTACATTAGTACAATTGCTGACCAAAAAAGCCCCCCAAAAGTATCCATTGAGAAGTTGTACAACTCTGCTAGCAATGAAATAATGTATGACAGCTTTGTATTGATTTGTCATGTGCAACTTATAAATTGGAGAGAGATTCCTATGAGACTTGATCTTTTGTTATTCCCTATTATCGAACAGTACATGGCCTTCCTACAGAAGATGGCTAACATTATGGGTATGGATGAGATTTGTCACGACTTGGGCTTTGATATGAACGGAGATACCCTCCTGGCCAGAGCCGAACAGTTGATGAGGCGGGAAGGAGACACCATCGTGGACAAAAGTTCGCACGTCTACACTCTCCAGAGGAAGCTGAAGACATTGAAACAGCAGCTGGAGAGCAAAGACTTGCATCTCGACTTGATGAGGAAGAAGATAGCAGCGCTGGAAGAAGGGATGGCAGGTCGAACCAACATCCAACGAGAGAAAGAAGATTACGAATTCAGCTACAAGAAGTTGATCAAAGAGAACGACCGTCTGCGTGGGGACCTGGGCGACGCTAAGAAAATCATCCTAGAGTTAAAGTCAGGCATGTTGAATGTCAGCAACCTCAAGGTTAGTAATATTTCATGACTAGCTGCTTTGTTGGGGTGGGCGAGGGGGGTTAGGCCTACTTAAAAAGAGGTGAACCCTCTGCCAATGTGGGCTTCTCGAAAGTTGCACAGGTATGGGAAGGGTCTCCCTGCAAAAATAGTCCCTGTTTGCTGCAAATAGTTGAAGAGAAGCACAATTTTATAACTGAATCACAATCATGGGCTAGTCATCAAATTTTTTGTTTGATCCTACAATTACAGCTTTCGAGTTATTCCCAGAAAAGCGAGATTGAGGAATTAATCAAGAAAGTGGAACAGCTCGAGAAGGCAAAGGAGAAGCAAGCTCGTAAACTAGCTGGTATGAAGCACGAACTGGAGTACTCAGAGGAAGAAGCTAATCAGAGCTTTCACAAGGCGGAGCAAACAGTCATGACCCTGGCGGCTGAACTAAAGACCACCAAGGCGCTGCTGGCCGAGATACAGCACCGCGAACACCAGCTCCAGGATTTCAGGCAAGTCGTTGCTCGCATGCTGGGACTCGATGTCTCCGTCTTGGCCATTCCAGACTACGAAATCATCTCAAAGCTGGAGAAGCTCATCCAAGCCCACCACTCCAACACAATTACCACTTTAGGCTTAGAACATAGCTTAGGTAATATGGAGAGGGGCTTTAGGCAAGGTTATACAGAAGCATCCTCACTCCTGGGCAGTATGCCCAAGACCAAGATACGGTCCCCCTCCCCTGCCAGAAAGAAGGTCCACCACCCCCAGGTTTACTAAGTACAGACTTGAGTACTAACATACTGTGAGAGGGAAGGTTTGGTACCGATTGACACAGCTCAGTAGAAAAAATCATATATTACCCATGAATCTTAAAAGACATGGAAATTCATCCTCTGCGGTAAATTGGACAGTCTTATATGGTCTCAATACAGAGATCTTGGGGCTTCTCTCTAAAAGTTCAAGGTCGACTGGTTGGACCTTTTGTAAATCGTTTTGGAACCTATCTCAAATTTTGACTTACATTTGAAGAAATTCTAGTAGGGTTGCTCAAAGTTTTGGATGAGAAATTGGTGATTTTTGTTTTTAACTCAGGAGTTTCACAGAGAAGGGAGGGACAAGATTGTTTTCAAGGCAAACCTTTTATAATAAAGTATTCATTGGTCTGTCTATTGGTATGATATATTTTGTTACCGAGAGGTCTGGTATGGTATTGCTTCTTTTGATTAATGATGCCACTAAAGAAAGCAAACTGGTGTTTCTGGCAAATTAAATATTCAACTAGGACAGTCAAAAGCTTTTGGTCATTAAAGTAACTTGAAGGGAAGCTTTTTAGTGATGGCTGTTATGATAAGAGGCTAAATTGGAAAGATCTTCAATTAAAGTTCCAAAATTGTTCCAAAGTTCCAAAAAAGTTTAAAAGGAAAAAAATGAAATTTTCTGACTGAGAAATGGAAAATTAAAATTCCAAACAAAAAGAACCATCCTTCATTCAATTCATTATCGTCATGAAAGTTGTAAATCTCTAAATGTACATTCTATTTTCTAGAGAATTAGGCAAGAAATTTTTCTGCATAAATTGGCGAGAAACTCTTTCCTTAAAATTTCTATTTTGTTGGGGGGGGATGTGGTACAGTATTTTTTTGTGAATAATGTGAGGTATAAATTATGAAATCTAGCATGATGTTTCAAATGACTGTATTTAATCAGTTTTATGGGAATGTAAACTTGAAGTTTGTTGTCAAGATATATCCTTTTTGACTTTGAATGATCAGGCAGCTGTTAAAAATCAGCCCCTGTAAAGAGAAGTCCAAATTAACTTCAGGGAGATTTAAATTTTTTAGTATGAAACGTGTTTGTAGTCTACCATATTTATATCAACTGGTTTGTAAATATTTTTACACAGTTTGCAAATAGTTTTCTAGAACGATTTAGTGACAAAATTTATATATTTGTGTTTTTCTTATGATTCATAATTTCATATTGACTTTTGGAACTTAGATACCCTCACAGACGATGCATAATATTCTGCAGTATGTACAATTGCAAAGACCTCCTGTTAGCGTAGTCTCCTTGCGTGAAATTTTGATATGAAAGGATCTATGATCGAGACACAATATATTGTTTTCGTTTGGTTTCGCAGTGTCATGGTTTGTAGATGCTTCAATGCCCTTAAATCACTAAGTACTGAAAATACTTTCGTTCGGTGTACAAACCATTGCATTTATTTTGCATAGCATAGTAGGTTTGCATAGCAGTTTTTTGTACGATATCAGACAAATTATTGATAGACAGTGCATGTAAAGCTGCATTTTATTGCTAAAGTTAGTTTAATGTCACCTTGTTTAATGTTGTACATCCATGTATCTTCAGCACCTTGATTGTATCAAAACCTTGAATACTTCATCCTCACAAATATTTCCAATACAAACGTTTATTACATGAGTCAATATATTAAAGATATCGATGCCAAGCTGAAATAAGTATTGACTGCCATGGAACATATTCAGAAGTTATTTTCCTTGAATATTGCAACTTTTGGTATTTCTAATTGTAGTGAATTGTTAAAGCAATTCAATGTTTGTCAGGTTTGCATAGCAGTTTGTAATGCCATATCAGATAAATAATTCATATATAGTGCATATACAGCTGCCATTTATTCCTAAAGTTGGTTTTAATTTCACCTTTTAAGTTTGTCAATCTATGTTGTCATTTAATTCATATTCAGCACCTTGATTGTATGAAAAACCTTGAATACTCCATCCTCACAGATTATTCCGAGACAAAAGTTTATTGCATGAAATTAATATTTTAAGTTATTGATGCCAAGCTGAAATAAATATTTGCCACCATGGTTAATATTCAGAAATCATCTTCCTCGAATTTTTGCAACTTGTGGTACTGCTAGTTATAGTGAATTGTTACAGCGACTCAATGCTTGTCAAATTAAGGCTAGTTTCTTCTTGCTTAAAACATCCGTTATTGTAACAGTACAAATCGTCTAGTACATGTATGTGTTGTCCATATATATTGTGTGGATAATTAAGTTTTTCTTGAATTGTAAATAATTACTCCAGGAGACATGTAGATGCTTTCTTTCACTCATATTTGTGTACATATTTTATATTTGATCCCAAACAAGAAAAGTTAAATCAGATTTTGGGCATGTTATTGTGGGTGGACTACATTAGATCAAGAATCATGCTTTGGTACCTAATAGCAGAAATAGTGCAGATTTTATGAGCAGTTTACACCTTTTCAACAACTTTTTGAGACAGCAGAAATGAAACGTTCAAAATCAAAACCATTGAATTATCAAATTTTAGTACAGCCTTTGTTATGTGAATGTTATGACTATGTATCTTACACTATCAGTCCATTGTTGTTAGTTCTAAAATTGAAAGTAAGGGGCAGTGTGGCACACTTTCCTACATGATAAGGTCCTATACTTTCCACTACATATCATGTCTTATACAGTAGATAACAGAAATGGCCTTAGAAAAACTTTTTTTTATTTTTTATTTTTAAATGAAATTATTTTGTTTATTTTCATTACCTTGATCGTATGTAGATCCTGAATGCTCTCACCTTGAAATAATGTAGAAATTCATGGTATGAACTTGTATAATGTATTGTTAGGTATTGAAGTCTACAGTATAATATAGTGTATGCATCTTCTTACTGTTTATATATAATATGTATATGTGGTACGTTTGTCCGATGGTAATGTTTGATGCATATTGAATTGTTTTCTCTTCCATATCATAGAGAATGCTGCAGACAACTTATTTAGGTCTAATGATATCATCATTGTGTCTCTTATGACTTTAGGAAGTAAGCTCTTTCATTGGACGAGCTCTTTTGTAAGCTTTGTGCAATACCCTTTTAGATTATTAATTTTTGATGTCGATGTAACAAGATAATCAGGATATACATAAAATGCTTTCGTCTTCTTCTTTCTTGTATTTGTGTAGACCAATTTGCCCGGTTTCTTCGTTCACAGATTTCTAATTTTCATGCTGGTTTGTAGCACAGGTTCAAAGGGGTGGGGGTTGAGGAGGGAGGGAGCCAATGTAACATCAATATGGTACAGCAAATACCGATTTTTAGTACAAATTGACAGGACGGAATCAATTTGAAAGGTTTTCTAGACCCAGGATATCACTGCTTTGGTCTCTATCCCCTTTCCTCAATTACAATTTTTTATGCGTTCTTTACATCAAAGGGTTGGCTCGGTAACCTATCTTTAGATACTAAATTACCCTCTCCCAGGTGGCCAACACTCACACACAACAGTAACATGAGTTGTCTCAGAGTTTTACTACTTCTATGTACTGAATCTATGCGATGGTGATGGCATGCTTATGTGACGCCTCAGCTCTCAAATATGATGACTCGTTATGTGTAGCTTGTAGCTACTTAATACATATAAAAATGCCCTTCATTGGATTATCTGCTGCTTTTGTTATTGGTGGAGGTCAAAGGTCACCAGTGGCCAAAATATCAGGAGCTTACTCAACAACTAAAGCTTTGGTATATCCGATAGATGGATCATAGGTGTCCCTCAATTAGTTTTTGGTAGTTTATGACAGGTCAAAGGTCGCATGTGGCCCTCGGTCAAAATCTTAAAACCTTGAAAATCAATGTCTAGCTTTGATCAATCTCGTACTTGGTGTGTAGTTACCTCTTTATGGATTCTCTGATATTAGAGGTCAACAGTGGTCAAAACATTGTAGTCATGATAACACAGAAAGTCTATCTTTGATTAGTTTCATATTTGGTATGTTGGTGCCTCTTACCGAATTCTTGGTTGGCAGTGTTTATTGTGGATGTCAAGGTCAGTAGAGATCAGTGGGCGTCAAAACATGAAAATCTCGTAAAACTTCAAACTCATTAAATTCACCTTACGTGAATCTGGTACTCGATATGTAGATGCCACTTTAGTAGGTCTTGACTGATATTGTTTTAGTGGAGGTCAAAGGTCATGCGAAGAAAGCAGTGATCAAAATCTGAAAACTGTTTGAACAGGCTTTATCGGGTGGTTAAGTTTTGATAAATCTTATACTTGGTAAATAGATGCCCTTTACAGAAGTCTGTAGTTGGTACATCGTTTCTCGGTAGACAGATTTTGTTCAATTTCAGTTCATGAAGGCACACATGTTTATCATGCTGTAGAAAAGGCCTAAGATTTAATCTCGAGTAATGAATACCAAGTAGGCCATGAAATCTGTTTAACACTGCAATTACTACAATATTTGTTATCAGTGCAGTTTGAAGTGAAGAGGTCAAAGGTTATCCTTTTACAGCACTGGTCTGAGAGAGCAGTCAGAGGTATGTCAATTTATCTGAGAATTTTGCAGAGAAAGTAGAGTTGTTGTAAAGTTGTCAAATAGTTAGAATGAAATAAGTCATGAAAGGATATGGTGATTCATTAGCGTTGTAAAAGGGGTTGGTGGCAGAATTGATTTTTTTTTAAGCTCAATTTGGTAAGGAAAATGTTGATGGCTTCACAGTGCATCTGTGAGATCTCCACACATGATATACTTATTATGCTGGATATTGGAAAAACTTTGGCATAGGATGTACATTTGCAGAACCTATCAGCTATTTACCTGGTTTATGTCCACAAGTGAGTGTTGCAAATACCTCTGTAACCATCATGAGAGCTGAAACACTCTGATGTTAGGGTTCTGACTTCTAACTTTGGTTACTTTTTAATCACTTGTCAATCAGGTGAATGTTTGTTAAATTTTTCAGGCTTGGAATCACAAAGCCTTATTGTACAGGATGATCATGAGTTTGATGCATAGCTGTAAAGTGCTGTTCTCTTTCCCCCCAATAACAAAAGTTATTGAGCATATGTTACAAAATTACACAAGAGAAGACGAAAGAAAAACTTAAGACAAGATTTATCTTGATATTTTATATCAATTATAATTTTGCTTTCCAACATGTTTTGAGTTACAAATGAGACATTAAATGAATATCAAAGGTATTTATGTTATCAATTTTAAACATGCCTCTGGAAGTTGATTTTAAATATAATTATTTAGTTTACAATGGCATAGTAACTAATATAAAGGACCATGCATAGTTCAATAGCTGCTCTATGGAAGATCAATTACTTGTCCACACAATATGTTAGTTGTGCCTCTATCAGTGTATACAGCAAGTCCATGTACACAGAGATCAAACTCTGCACTTCATCAAACGAAAGTGTCCCGGTGAGACGTCTACAACACTTCCACATCTACTATGATGATAACCAAGCACTTTCAATACAGAAAACGCCCACTGATAACTCGACAACAGTCCCATATACACAATGATGTTATCTCAGCACTTTATCTAATGAAAGTGGTTGTTGAATGTGCCCATTGAGCACTCCACTATCAGCAGTACACATAGATACAACATGCATGTAGCACTTACATCAATGAAAGTGGCCCCTAAAGACAGAGCATTTTGACTTAGTCCTTCAGATGCGCACAATTCTAGCAGCAGCTCTGTTTGTAATACTGGTGTCTGCCTTTTGTCCAGGCTGTATGACAAGCTCAGCAAAAGTACCCCCTCCTTGTCCTTTCGATAACCTGCCTGGGTTTATACACAGGGTGCCATCTATGTCCTGGAAGAAGAAAAGGACCAACAGATCAAGTTAGAGATATACTATAAAATATTACAACAATTGTATCACCACGGTAACAAAAATGTACTTCATATCACAGTTCAGATTAATATAACATATGTAGCCCAGGTAGATATCTGTTTCACATAGTAGCACAGTAGACAGTAATGCCAGCTTACTTTGATAAAGTATCGCATATCCGATGGAGCTATGAAGACGTGAGGTTTGACTGTCAGACGAGCGTATTCCTCGTAGTGTGCGTAGTCTATGGGAACATCCTCGGGTGGTGGATGAACTGGGTAGAAGCTCTGTTGGGTGAAGATGTGTTTCATCAAACGACCCAGCCTGTCACCAGTTGTGGCAGTACTGTTGAGAAAAATATTGCAAGGTTAAATGTCATCAGTATTGCCAACGACTTAAGAGTTCTAAAAATATTCAAAACCTACAAATGCACTACCCTAAAGGTTCTGAACAATAAAATATTACATTGCAGGGAAATGCATTCAAGGTGGATGAAGAATGGTAATTGAAGTTTGAACATGAGTGACCATTATTTGACTTTTCTAGCATATTTGGAGTATACTATTGATGCCTTTTAAAAAATGAAACATAGTGAGAGTATGGACACATTTGATCAAATGTGACCACTTTTGGTCTTTATAGCATATTTTGTAGCAATCGTTATCGTAAGGAATCATGACTAGAGTCACTGGGTTTCAAAAGCAAAATGACTCAAATAAGTCTAACTTTCCTGGTCTCAAAAGTATAATTAAGAGATTAAAGAAACTTGTGGCAGCGAGTGGTGGATGGTAAGAAATACAACCATAAACAAATGAGTGAGCTATGAGCACATTTTTCAACTTCGTCCATCTTTACATGATCAGACTTTACTCCCATGATATGGGGAAAAAAACTTTTAATCACCCTGAAATTTCCTCTTTTCCAAGGTGCAAGAGAACATCTGTTGACGTTGCACCAAACACGATTCCATTAGCCGTGAAGGTAGATGGTTCCGATACAAAATGGAGTCTCTAGATAGAAACGGAGAGAGAGATATCATAAGTAGACAATTTCCTTTTAATTTCTTATAGCGTACTGCAGCAATGGTGTCTAGGCCATGATTAACAGGTAAATGAAAAGTAATAAAAGAATGTAATAATTAAACAAACAAGAACAAGAAAAAAAAAGGAAAAAAAAAAAAAGAGAAAGCAATGAGGATCAGTGTGGTTTATTTTATACACATTTCACAATGACTGCACACTCCACCCCCCACCCCTCCCTCTCCCCCTCCTCCACCCTCACACGATTCTACTGACTGGTACAAATGACTCCCCTCCACAATCAATTCATTAATAAACTGACATGTGTTTACCCTCTATACCTACCTCTTGAAGGAAACTCTAACAGTTGCAAACAGTGTTAAGGGTAGCTGCTGTTCTCAAAATGGACATTGTCGGCAAAGGAGAGTTTGTGCCATAAATTATGCACTTTGTCAAAAGCTATTGCTTGGTCTGCTGATAAGATTGCTGGAATGTTTACACATGTTTTGTGCATTAACTAGTTTTACATCATCTATCATTATCATCTAATTTTCAAGCTGAAAAATTTGGAAAAGCTTTATATTTAGGTATTAATTTCCAGCTTCATCAGGAGACCGTTTTTCGTAGGATGATTTTCACATTCAGAAATTTTTGTGCCATTCATCAGGTTTGGGTAGTAACCTGTCTCTTGGTCTGCGACCAAAAATCTTTTTATTATATTTTGCCCCAAGTTTTTCATCCTTACGTCTTCATTGCAAGATAAATTATCTAAATATCCACTGTTATTCTGCTACTGTTCTTAGAGCAAGGCAATCTATATTAGTCTAAATGTTCTATAAAGCAATCGTCAGCTACTGCTTGTATTACCTGTCTTCAGTGAGCATCTGAAAACTCTATACAAAATTAATCTATGGAACAAAGGCAAAAGTCTTCCAAAACTCCCTAAATATGGGAAATTGGTGAAGTACCACCCATGTCATGTAGAGAATGCCTAATCTGGTTATAACCATTCATGATAAGTTTAACCGCCTAGCAACCTACTTCAGTCTTGCCACGAGGGAGATCATCAAATGGAGGTTGAGGATAGACAAAATCATGATGGACGTCCCGTAGTGAAGGTAGAACTACAAGCTGTGTCCCGCTCCTGAGGATTATAAATATTTTACATTGCAATATTAGGACTAGAAAGGCAGAATACATACACGTTTTTGCAGGATAAAGTCAATACAGTTGTATAAGTGCATGATAGCAGTGACAGGCATGCAGAGATATGTTCAACAAGTTATGACTTTTTAAAGGAAATATAAACTATCTTAACCTTTTGTAGCAGATGTCCCTATTGCCTGTCTAGTTTGCATTTCATCAGTTTGTGTTTCATCAGATTATAACAAAAAGTTTACCCCAAAAAAGTCACAAAATACACAAATAAATAATTAAATATATAAAAGGAAATAAGAAGTAGTTACTGTACAAAACACATGAACAATCAATTTGTGTCATATATTGTGGCTGTTATCATGTAATTGTATGTATTATTGCACATTTGGCGCACCATGATACTTGAGGTCATTTCGAAGGTCAACTTATAAATGTGACATGTTGTTGTTGTTGTTAAGTAGCTCGATTATTTGCTTCGTTTATTTCTGAGTCTGGTCTCAGTTGACCCCAGAGTATCACTAAAGTAATGATTCTTTTCCACTGGAACCAATTAAGTCATACAGCAAGGTGGTAAAACAATCTTTTCAGCCTTGGAAAATACTCTTATGGTTTGACATTAGGACATACATAAAAGGAACTACCTTTCCCAAATATGCAACAAGGCACTACAGAATACATCTGTGACCATGGATATATTCAACTATGGATGTATTCTTGCCCGGGTATGGTATCATTATTATTATTATTTAGGTTTACAGTCTTGTTCAGGGCCAAGGCCCTCTCACACGACTTTACAACTTAACCCTGGTCATTGGTAACTTGTCACACCTATGCACAGCTCAATCAATCTCTCCTGGGGCACCATAGTGCACCACAACCATGTGTCCCCTGGGGGACTTCCCATAGGGTGCAGCCACAAACCGGCGCATGCAACTATATTTACAAGTTACCTCGCAAGTACCCAATATACACCTGGGTGAAGAGAGGCAATGGAGATAAAGCGCCTTGCCCAAGGACACAACGCAATGATCTGGCCAGGACTCGAACCTGTAATCCTTAGATCACAAGTCCACTGCCTTAACCACTTGACCACAACGCCCTCACTGGTATCATTATCATTGGTTGGTTATACTTACCCTTCAGTGTTCTTGAGAATCTCTTGCATGCAACACAGGAATAGCTCTGGAAAAGTTTTATCAATGTTGCCACTCTACAGACAAGAGGAAAGTGGAAAAAGGTTACATTAATACTATTTACACATTTACAAAAGGTAGGCTTGGTTATTTAAGTAATAAAACGAAATCAGAAATGATAAGTTAACCATCAGGAAACAATGGGATAATAAACAACAATGCATTTCCATTGTATGTTACCAAACAATTGAAATGTATAGAAACTGTATATATTTCTTGGCATCTATGAACATTTTCTAGGACCAATTTTGTCTTTTTTTGAAAGGAAGTGAGTGGAAAAGGGGACCAATATAAACCAGTGTGTCTATATGGCTGTGACACCTATATCAATGTCTGTACATAATTTAACCTGAACATGTCTATATAAATAAATGGAAAACTGACTGGGAAATTTTAAATAACGGTAGATAGCAAAGACATAGAATTGAAAACTCACTGTCTGGATCCCATTCTAACTATAAATTTATTTCCTCTTTTCCACTGAAAATGTCTGTCAGGAATTTGAATTAGACTGTAAGTGTGGTATATACATATATCTGTCTAAAATTAAACCTGAAAGGGCAGTCACATAGGCATGCAATCTTAAAATGCCTTTTTAGAGGTTTGATGTTGGTAGAGACATCTGAAGTATATTAAGAATTTTGAAGGAAATAAAAAAGGTCACATTTATGCAAATTTTAAAACAGTTTAAACAGAGTTAGAATATCTAAAACAATAAATCAACATTAAAAATAATACCTCAATGAAGGAGCTGACATCCTCCTCAAATTTGAGTTAAATGAACATCCCAGACATTTAACATAACATATTATTAATTAATATTAATTGGGCAAAACAATACCCAGCTATCAAAGTCATCCCTGTGGCACAAGCAGAGAAACTTTTATTTTTTGCGAGGCATTGGATCTTAGCGGTTAAATGGCTGGAGACGAACTCTGTCAACTGAGTTTCTCTTTACTTTGTACAGGACTGTCATGAAATTACAGGCATGACATTTTCTCAGCAGGCTTCAGTAAGTATAAAGGCCCGGTCACACTACAGCGATATTTTATCAGAATACGGTCCGATTTTTCCGATTTTAGGCCGAAGAGTGAGGTTTGTGGTAGTGAATGTAATGAATGCAGTGGAATATTCGAATACCTACTCCAAATATGAGGGGTTCTGGAACGGACTACATTCTGAAGTGACGTCACATCGAAAAACGATAAAAATCGGAAGAAAAATCGGATAGCTATCCGATAAAAGGAAACGGAGTCAATATCAAAAGTTAGGAGAGGGCTATTCCACATCGGAATGACTCAACAGATAGCAAATCAGGTCCTTTATCACTGTGGCTAGAAGACCCGAACGAAAAACTGGCTGTTTCGATTCCTCCGGGAAAATCGGATAGTATTCCGATAAAAAATCGGTATAGTGTGACCGGGCCTTAACGCACAGCTCTGTGACATCAGGGGATGATGCATCAAGAGCAACAGTATCGTGTAATTTTGTTTTGAGGGTTCACATACTTAACAAAAATAACACTAACGCATAACACAAAGATACAGTATAAATACAGTCCGACAAAAGTGGTCATCTTTAATTAATATGTTAACATTTAATGAATTTCAAATAATCCTCTTCTAAGAACATACTCATCAATTTTACTTACTGATATTTGCTCTTGATTACAGTCAACAAATGGTCCAAACTGTGTAGAAAGAGATGACAAAGAGAAGAAATTGAGCTGGATTTATTCCATAAACACATATGACTATATCATGCAATTCTACAGCTCATTCCGAAAAATGGATCAGGAAGAAACTCCACATTCAGGACTCTTGAAAATTGAAACCTCAAATGCTGCATTTTGAAACCTGTCGACAGATTTTGAAAGCATAGTTGAACAAAGTCAATCGATCGATCGATTCAAAACCCTCTAAAATTGAAACGAATGAACTGTTAAGCTTTCGCCATTTAGGAAAGCTTGATAAAATTCACAAAATGACAAAACCGTTGACAATTTGGTTCTTGAAACGATGAAGGAAGGACGCATGCATGCTTGTAAATCCCAGAGTAGTGAGATTGCGATGTTGTGTCCTCTCGTGATAAGTAAAATCCATCAGGGGCCTGATTGACCAGCAGCACTTCTTTGGATCTTAGATTACAATTATTTCTAACAAGAAAACTTTTATGTAAACATTTATTTTTTTTTAAGTTCCTTCTAAATCAAACTCTAATGATCTCTTTTTTTTGCCTCATGAAAAAGCCAGAAAGACCAGAAAATAGATACTTTTACCCTAGCCAGCGATCAGATTAATGATTATTTGCCTAACTTATGCTTTAGTATATTAGAAGACTCTGTTGACCTGGTTGTATTGAGAATTAAAATGAGATAAAAAATGTTTTAAGAACCAGCAGCCATACCATTATACAGACATCTGGTGATTTTGTGTTGATCATCTGGCACAGATCCTCCAGTGGTTCATAGCTCAAACTGTCTGAGGTCGTAAAAGGTCCTGCTGCCATGACAACATGGAGTGAGCCATTATTAGATAAACTGGAGTCTATATCTTTAGGAGGAGGTGGGCTCACTCCCTACAAGAATGGAAAACAAAGGAAAGTTCTTAATTTGGGTGACACTGGCTATGAGTAGAATGGTACTTGGTAATGTCTGTAATTATGGTGAATAAGCCTTCTATCAAGGTGGGGTCTTGGGGTGGGGATGTGGGGGGGGGAGGAGTGAAGGCACAACTTCAATATACACAAGTGCAATACCCTACTACAACAACCACTTCACAAATATTTGGAAAAGGTTAACTTGTTTCAAATTGAAATCCAATCTTTATTTTTGCAGCAAACCTATTACCTGCTTACAACGACAACAAAAACATGACTAAAAATCATATCAGTACTGTTAACCTTTTGCTACAAACATAGCCAACAAATTATCCACATGAACAGCCACTTGTTTGTTTGGCAAGTATCCAGTGCTATGATTACATTGTTGACAAACACTAAAAGGAGATGTTAATTTGTGCAGCTCTTTTGTTCTAATGTCACTAAGGAATATTTAGAATCTTTTTAAAATAAACTAAAGAAAATCACAACTCTCCAGAAAGTGCCGTTTTTGTTCCCTTTTAAAATGTTAGTATGCTTGTCTTTAAGGACAATACTGATGTCTTTCAGACACAGTAAAGACCAAAGCTCAAAACTGAACTAGAGTACTGTACTTTTAATCATACCTCATATATTTTGGACGCTACCATGTGACTTCCAGTACTGTTGATACCCTCAAGTGCAATTATTTGTCCCGGAAAGAGTGAATAATTGTTCACCTCGGTCAACTTCAACGGCACCCGTTTTCCGGCCGATGTCTCTACCGATCCCTCTAAGAGGACTGATTGCGGATTTAGCTTGCCGACACTATCGCAACAAATCCTTCCCACCACAGATACTTTCTCCTGCAATAAATCAGGATACCATAAAAAAAATATATATATATTTGATCCGATGTCACACAGCAAAATGCTACAAACAATGCTCAAATTTCTGTGCGATCCCAATAACGTAGAGGAAAATTGAGCCAAAAAGAAAATTATTAATGGAATGATACATGACAGGACAATGTACTGGAAAAGGAACTCAAGTACTGCACATGGGCAAGGCAAGATAGTTTTGCTGGTGGATGGAAAAGACGGACATCCATGTCACTGCAATCACCATAGCAACAGGAAAATAAGGCAATATATAGTAATGAGATTACCTGTAATGGAATAGCCACATGTGAAAGCTCTTCAATGTTATACTTCTCCTGTAAATGTTGTGACATTTCTTCGATCATATCGTTCAGAACTGGGAAAATGAAAATGCAATATCACAAAGGTGCACAACTGAAATATTCTGATGACTTTGATGACTTCAGAAAGGATAACTGTAGGTACAAAGCTAATTTCGATAGGTTTGCATTCTGTTAAAACACACCTATGCAAGCAGTCTAGATTGCATTGCTATAACACTTTTATTTTCGGAGAAATGAATAATTAAAACCTCAGAAGAGCTTACAGTAGTCTGGTATACACACACCACATGCCAGCTTCTTGTAAGGAATACAAAACTTATTAGACAAACAACAAATTTTTATTGCCTCAGATGTCATGTTTACAATGTATTGCATATTTACAGGTGTCAAATGCCATCCATGGGAGAGCTCTGTTGTTTGTACAAATTTGAAAGAACATTTCTTGGGGCATGAGTGAGTTAACTGTCCAAAAACATGGATTGACATTTCGGCTTGGACTCGAAGAACTTATTCCATCGTCGATAAACGCTTAGAATATTTTATAAAGTTGATATGATATAAAAAACATCTCAAGGACTCCAAATTTTCCTTATTTGTTAAAAGTATGACGTATCAACAATAACATTCTTCTTAACAGCATCCTTGAATGCATCCTGACAATGAATATTGATAGGATAAAGATTACCGTTCGTTTGTCACGGTCAGGTATTATTGAAGGAAGTGCTTACTGTGAGCTTTCTCTGTCAGCTTCTGGTACATGTATTTATATTTGGTTTTGAGAACATTTTCAGTGTCGTATGCTTCCACCTCGCAATCCAACGTCTTAGATCCAGCCCACTGTGCAGCGCTCAGATTCCCAAACTTAGCAACAACCTCTCCCTTGTTACCTCTGATCCCGTACTTCTGAGATGGTGTTGACCTAGAGTATAAATATTTAGTGGTTGTTAAAGACACAAAGTGTAGATAAAGTTGAATCGGTGATGCAAATCAGAAACTGCTTGTCCCTTTCGTCTGAATTATCCTCAAAAGAAAATTCACATCTGGCAATATTTTCATTCTTCACGTGTAGCTTCCCCCACATTTTTTAAGCAAACGAAATTCTAGACTTTATCAAGACCTGTTCCAAATGAAAACATGGTTTGCTATGAAAGCCTACAAATTTATGAGGGCCTAATGTTAAATTAGACTACCTAATGTATGATAGGCCTGAACATTTGCATACATTTGTATTACAAAAACTATACAAACTCCTATCCTTAAAGTTTGTGGTGTGGAGGAAGTTCAACGAACCATGAAATCCACACATAGCATGCTGTAGCCTTAAACTTTTTAACCACGACTTGATTTATACTGATAAATTAACATTTTTCAAACACAGTTGCTCATTTAAGTCACATCAAAGTGCACTACTAGCTGATATATCTGGAAGATGAACTGAATGAGAGGTTAGAAATGATGCCTTTGATAAATTGCATGTTGGCTAGGATGGAAATTTAAAAATCACAGGAGAGTATGCAAAAAGAGGAAGAAAAGAGAACGCCTTTTCTTGGCGAAAAAGAAACTTTTCATGAGTAGTCATGATTAGCAGCAGCAGCTTTCAAATGATGGTTTTCCTTACTTTCCCAGACTAAACTTCAAGGACTTTAACATCCTTGAAAAAAAGTTGTTACCTTTACTCAATTTTTCCTGATTTGAACGAATGCATGGGAACCATATCTTTATAACACTTACATTATAGGTGAGATCCCTCCTTGGGTATGTTTTCTCTTCTGGCTACTTTCTGGAGTTTTGAAGGTCCGGCGTTGAAGATGAGCCTAAAAAAAAAAATTAAAACAAGTTAGAAAAGGATAAACATTGTTTCACATAGGGTGAAGAAAAGAATTAAACATCCACAATACCAAAAGTTGGTCTTTTAAAATTCCCCAAGTTGAAACTGTACAGTAAAATAAAAGAAAACCAAAAGTCCAATTGGCTTAGTGACTCCTGCCACATTTCGCATTTGGTTTACTTGAATTCACAATTTTTGCATTCGCTTGGATGCTTTGACATTTCACACTTTGTCTTTTCTCGACCTCAAATGACCCTTTGACCTCCACAAAAATTGCCAGGATTATTTTACATAAAAGTAAAACACATAGCGAAGTTCACCCAAGCTTTACGCATGAAGTTTTCTGTTCTTGGGACAAATTCATACCTTGACCCCTGGTTACCTCAACTGACCTTTGAACTCTACAACAACCAAAAGGATTCCTGTACTTACTGAAAGTGGATCCATGTATTAAGAGTTTACTCATCAAAGGTTTACTTTTGGAGTTATTCTCCTTGAAAAAGTTTCATAATGCAATGTTGACTTCAAATGACCCTTGACATGCACAAAAACAATAAGGTTGTTATACTCACTCCACAAATTTCTCCAAACTTTACTTTTGAAGTTTAAATGGCTCTCAGACTGTCCTCTGTTGACCTCAAATGAGGTTTGGCCTCCACAACAAACTATAAATGATTCACCAAGGTGAATCTACATAACAAATAGGAAGTTAATGTAAGCCTTACTTACCTGTAGGATTAATCATGGTATTCAAGGTTGTCAGATATTGACCTCAGATGACCTTTAACCTCTTTAAAACACGATAGGGTTCTTGTACTCACTGAGGTGAATCCCTCAGATCAACTACTAACTAATCCATCATGTACTGTTGGAGATCATGCTTACAAGCCAAAGTCACATAAGCATACCATCACCATGGTTACATCACTATACCATCACCATGGTTACATCACTTCATTGTGTCATACCCAAGACACTGACTGTTATAGAGCATATGAAAGAGCCCAGCTTACCTTACCAACAGGAGTATATGCATTAAGTAATCCATCATCTTCTTCTGGAGTGTCAAATCTGATCAAACCAAATAGGGTCAAGGAAAAGAAAACTGATCTGTGTAATCTGTGGGGTACATATCTTAAAACTGAGGGTGTCCAATTTAGTGTTCGTATTTTGTGTGACAATCTTTAGGTTTGTGAATTATATTTTCACATAAATACCGAAAACTAATATGCTTCAGTGTGCACAAAAAGTGCATGTACACACCTCTCTGCCATGTGTAGTGATTCGTTCCATTTTGTATCATCTAGCCTTCAATAACTGAACCTTCGATAAATTGATAAACTGTACCCTGATTGTGTCTACTTGACTCACAAGTAGGACTGATCTCTTTGGCCTTTCCCCTGTAGTAGAACACTTAATCTGGCCAAAGTCAGTTTAAAATGGTTTTCATGTACACTAACACCATATACAGTACTGTCATGTGTGTAGCAATAACTCGGATTTGAGTCAACTGAAGTAGTCTCATCACCTGGTGACTTCAACTTCAGTCTGAACCTCCAATAAATTGACTTGTCTTGAGTCAGCACCGAAAATGACTTGGCTTGACTAGGATCACCTCTGAATATTCAACGTAATTTCGTTTCTAAATCTATCCAGCTCTGTACTTGTATCAGACTATGAAATCAGAAGGCCCAACGGTTTCAGTACAGGTGACGAGTAAAATTCGCCAAATCAAAGTAAAAGGATACAATGTTGGAGATTCAAAGAGAACAGGAGTGCTTTGCCTCGATGGTGGTTTCTTAAGCTTCACTGGTTTCTTTTGTAGAACCTGCGGTCAAAAAGCGGACAAATCGACATACAAATATTAATAATGTTCAATAAATTCTTCTCAAATAAACTTTACAATCACTAAATTACAAAGATTAAGGAAAGAGTGTCAGATGTCAGATAGTATTGTGCAATAATGAACATACCATTGTGTGTCATGCACTTTTCTAGTTTCTAACGAACACACTGCCTTGTGTATATTATTCAAACTAGTGTGTAATACACTGTTCTATGAGCTAGAGAACACACTACGCTACTGCTTTGAGGTAACTAGGGGTGGCAGTATAATTCTTGTTGAACTTTGGCCATGAGTGACCATTTTCTAGCATATTTGGGGTGATACTCATGACCTATTGCATCACATGTTACCTCATTCTCAAGCTTGTCCAACATGGCTAAAGTGAGGTCTGCTTGATTGTGTTGGTAAGACAGGGCTATCCATTCTTCAGAAATGTCATTTGCATCCAGTCTGTACACAGTACATAGCTCGATAACTGCGAGATAAATCAAAGGAGAGGATTGGTTGACCAGTAATGAAAAGACAAACAGTCAACTTTGTGATTAAAAATTATCTATTAATTCTATAAACTTGACCTCATCTTTCCAGGCAACCTGCCCCTTCCCCAACACACACATCCCTAGACTGGACAGCTCAACACTGAACATACTAATGACATTTGTGGATTTTTCTTGTAAAGATTAGTAAATTAAGTAGCATTCATTAAAATTTACTATATCCTCATGTTTGCTGACTTTCATCTTAAATCAAGTGCAAAGTTCTGGTTAACAAATTTGAAAATAGTTATAGCAATGGTGGAAATTACTAATTGCTCTGACAATTAAAGTTTACACAGTAGTTTCCCAGTAGTGTAACAAGTTAATTGGCATCATTTTAGATGTACTGCTGTAAATTAGAACATTCATTAAACTCAGAAGCCTTCAGTCATAATGTTTGCACTGTGCTCGTCTTTGCACATACACAGTACTATAGTAATTATTATATGTATCTATAGGGGCAATTCCACGGTTACTCACGTTACATTTTTGAAGACTTTTGCTCACAAATGGTCTGATAGCTCCACCATTTATTAATTTGAATCACTGCTCTCTATGCATTGATAGGGTAACAAATTTACCTGAACATTGGCGAAAACACAATTTGATTATCTTGTTACTTGTAGGATATAGGTACATGAAAGTGTCGGTTACTCACGTTACATTTGAAAATCACCCCGATGCCAAAACTAAACTTCATTAAAAAAGTGTCCTCATACTGGATATATTTGAAGAAAATGAATACATGGTTTTTGGACCTTAGGTGATGATACAAATACTGAACACAATCAAAATCACATCTGGTTTCCTGTCTCGGTGAAAATGAGGCATTCGTCGGTTACTCACGTTACGGTTACTCACGTTACAGTTTGTCCACCTATACAATACATAGGGAAATAGAGTCCGTGAGGAACTTGCTGCTGGATAATTACTAGGAAACACCCATATATCAGTGGAATTGACATTTTGAACATCTTCTCCAGTGTAATCCAATAATATTACAATCTAAAAGAGATATATACCTTGTCCTTTTGAGATAATGCATGAATCATATCTTCACAAATCAGCAGCAAATTCTGAACATTGTAATTAAGTGTTATTTGAGGAGTAGCAGTGTGTCAAACTTTAATTTACCCAGATATAATACTCAGGGAACTAAATGTCTGTGGGGAAGACACAGGCCAACTGAAGAACAAACATGAATCAATAAGAAATTGGTAACATATTTTCAACATTAACAACTCGATTGAACATTGAGTAACGTTTGGAAGAGGCTTTCTCTTCGAGAACTGACTCATTCAGTCTTCAAAAGGCGACAGAAAATTTGAAGTGCCCACGGTTATTGGCCAAGGTTGGTGCATCAAGTTTGGTGATGAGTTTCTCCCTGAGATAGAATATCTTGTCCCTTGGGTTTGGCCCTTTCCAATTGGGCCCAGCTGGCTGCATCACTGACACTTGTACGTCGTTCTGGTCCCCCTTTGCTTCTATTACACCGGGGTACAATACCCCTTCGTATTCAACGGCATACCAGTCACCGAGTTCTACACCAGCATTGCCACTCCCTGATCAGGTTGCATTTTCTGTGGCCTCCCCATCTCCATGGGGGTATTCCTTTCAGCAGAGCTGTTGCCATCATCTGTAATGGTGAAGGAGATGACATCCTTGTTCTGTACCTGCAAGTGATGTTTACTGGCCATTCCAACGATTTGTTTGGCTTTCTCAAATACCGATTTCAGACCGAGGTCGCTATTTCTCGCCTCAATTTCAGCTTGCAGCATCAGTAGTCCTTCCACCTTGGGCATCCCAGTGGCTGCTGCCACAAAGCTTTCCGCATTGGTAATGAGTGCCTTCCGAGATTTGACTTGGCTCCATACATGACGCTTCACTGCTCCCCCAATCCCATCCACAGGACCCTTCCCATGAGAAGTACTGAAGAAGTTCCACCGAATCTCGAGATTATGCTTTTCTTGAAGGCCGATAATAGCAGCAGCGAGGAATCTGTTCTTAAATTGTGAAGCCGGACCATCCGACCAGACGGATACAGACTTCAAGGCTTGGGGTAGGCCATCAAGAACTTTGTCCACATAT
>KN885986.1:8329-28488 GCA_000934455.1 Apostichopus parvimensis
AGCAATTATTAGTTAGTAAAGTAATTAAGTACTATATCGAAATCTAAGATAATCAATCATATTGTACTTCCTTGAAAAGGCCAAACTTTTGATACATATAGGCACACTGTTTTCGTTGTTTGCTGAACTGTAATTATTTACAGGAGAAAGTACTACTCCACCTTTGAACAATATGTTGCTTGGAAGTATTAATTATCTTATCATTATTATTCTCCTCTTAGTTCTTGTTTATGAACCAATGAATATATTTTTTGGTCATAGTGCCTAAGCAGTCCCAACTGAGATCATATCATAAATATTGAGACTGCACAATTAAAAAAAAAACATTAACGGCAGTCCATGTTCTTAACCCCTTTTAATAAAATTAGCCACACTGTTTTGCAGTGACCACTCAAGCTAACATATAGGTAAAGTTTAACTATTGCATCTAATTGAAGTGCATATCACTTGCCGCGCATGCAAGTAAAGTCATCATCAGTCTTCTTCTGATGTTGATTTGACCAAGGCTATTTGATATCATTGGTGCAATTTTCGTATACATATTTAACATTTCCCACATTTGTTGATTTACATATCCTCTCACTATAAGGAGAAAATACACTGGAGTGGGAAAAACTTACTCTATGTGTTGTCAAAAACTTTAATCCTCTCACCACCTGAAGTGCAAATTTTGGTAAATGATTGGCGTTTCCCTTCTCAGCAACTTGAAAACGCTTCTGTTTAGTATTGCCATACTGATGTACTTTCTGGGGACTGAACTCTTCAGTTAGGTGATCTGAGAGAGTTCCTCCGCTTAAATATTCACAAATCAGATAATTCGGTACTGAAAAAGGAGTAACCATATAAAGTTATTCTAATGCGAATCAGTTATTAGTAGTTAATTTACAAGAACGAACAAAATGACCTAATTGAATTCAAGTTTTAATCGTATATTTTTCTTGTTCTCAATTCACTCATTATATTTTTACTTAAAATTATCATGATCAGTATCATTATTTGAATTTATTCTAGTATTTATTATAGCACAACATACATGTAAAGAAAAAGGCCTGCATTGCTAAGGTTGAATGGTTAATACAACATTTTGACAACTGCGATTATTCGTACCTGTATCACACCATCCAAGAAGCTTCATAATACTGTTATCACCGGGCAGTTTTAATATGTGTTGAACCTCTGAACTTTGTAATTCATTCATCCGCAAAGTTGAATCACCTGAAAAGCAATCAGTCAGTAGATTGTTAAACGCATCGAGGTCATCACTGTCTCATCCACTGTACACTTTGATTAGGACGAATTGAGGTTTTAAAATGTTTTTTTTTCTCTTTTAATCACATAACATTCGATGAAATAGTCGACGAGGTTAACACAAGTCATTCTCCTTACAATATCATGCTGCATTCACACGCGTTATGTCTTATATATGTCTTTGTACACAAATATTTACTAAGTAGTTACTTTCATTTAGTCTGGTAAAGTAAAATTCAAAGTAAATACCTGACAAGGTTCTGACCACAGCTTCTAGGTTTCCTGCTGCTCTCATAACTAAAGCCTTGTGATATTGCATCATTCCTTTTCCAGGTAAAAGTGAAACTAATTTCACATTCTTCTCTGGGACTTCAAGATTCTTGTTCTTCTTATTCTTGTTAACTTCAAGCTCCTGAAGATCCATGTAAGCTATAAAGACGGAATCATGACTTAGTGTGATATCATAACTATCTTTAGCTTTAAGAATAAAACATCAAGCATAAAACTAGCATTCGCGTTTGGGGTTTTGTCACACTGATTATGTTTGGAAACATAATACATAACTGGATACCACGTACTCCCAATATCAAACTTAGTGAGTATAGAAAACCGTGTTATGGATTTGTTATCAACATAGAAAACCCCAAAACTGTTGTCAGATGATTGGCAGGCTTGTTTTGTGTTAATCAACATCCTCTAGAAGCAGATAGTTCAGTGGAAAAGCTGTTGAACACACTCAAAAGCTAATATTCTGCTACATTACTAGGTGCATACTCATTAGAGTGTTTCAATATTTGGTCTCATAATTCTTTGACCGTCAAGCCATTTTTGATGACATGAAAAATTTTCTTGAGAGATTTATTTTCACATCAATGCGTCCATCTACGAACATAATTACACAATTTCAGCGATGAAAATCTATGCTTCCGTAAGTAGATATTTCGGTGGCAGATGATAAGTGAGAAGTTAAATTTGAAATCTTGTTTATTATGAAGGAACACTGCTGCCAGTCTGTGTTATAGTTGTATAATACTTCTAGCACTTATAGTAAAACGTGCTAAGAACTAACATTCGCGGAATATGTCACACTGACGATGTTAGATAATATACATATATCACTGGATACCGCTCACTCTAAAGGTTATTTGCAGTTTATGCCTACTTTTACTATCCAAATTAGGGAGTTATTCACAATTGTATCTAATGTAGGAAACCGCGTCTTCGAGAATGTTATTGTAATATTTAATATTCCGTTATCTGCATAACTTGTGGATCTATGTGCTTTGTCAAAAAGGTTGATATACTTTCTCATCAAAATTGAAAACACTTGGTTAGAAAAGGCATTGAGCGCGTTCCTCACTCGCCCCAATACCAGATTACTTTCATAACAGATTTTATTGTCACATAATTGACAATTTAATTATGGAGGTACTAGTGCAGTAGGAAAACTGTTGAATACAACCAAAAGCGAAATCTCTACTACCTTAGGAGTTGTGACTCATCAATTCAAGTGGATGTCTTACTTGTCCTAGCGCACAGGCTGTTAGGACATTTCTCAGATGTCTGATAAAACCCAATGAAATATAAAAGTGTTTATTTTTATTTTGTAGAAATAGTGCTTTCCTCTGTTAGTATATTTAAATATCATAAATAAACGCAACATAAAATAATTGAAATATGGTCTCCACAGAAAAACACTTTCTACTAAAAGTTCCAGATACATTCTCAGCTAAATTGCCATGATTAAATCAATCACTTTGCTTTGGTCAGGTGAACTAAGAAAATATAACCAATTATCTTCGCAATGCAATATTCTATGACGAGAGTTCAGTTTAAAGTTTCATAAAGCATCCGGCACTTTGAATACGCCAGCAACGATATAGGTTAGCCTATATCACTTTAACACACACGGTATTTGTGTGCATAGGTGTGATTTCATATAGTCAAAGTTATGTTCCTTTTATTGGTATGTATGGTACAACCACATCGTTTCACGTCCAGTATAACGTACAGTTATACGTTTAAAAGTGGGGGTTGCATTATTCTTCTCCCCCGCCCCAAATTAAAAATTCAAATTACAGTTGTACAACAAGACATTACTTGATCATATGTATGATTTTAATATAAATATGATTTATTTTTAAACATTTTTAGGTCATTAAGCAAAAGAAAATGTCATGTTGTCAAACAGGCAAACGTTATTGTCATGTAAATCATATACATCATCAACATTTGAACATTTTCTCGGAATTTCAACTTCGTAAATTTAAACTATATTACCTCTATTTTCAGTTCCTTTTATTTCGTCTATTTGTTTCATTGATCTGAAAAAGAATTAGTCCCGAATGATATAATTTTTTGTTAATCAAAAATCAAGAATACTTTACAGTATTATGGGCTATGTATGTAAATCGAAACACGGTTGTAGTAACAACATTCAGTCACTGACGTGCATATCATTTAAAAAATGTCGGAGGAAGGCCGACAAAGTAAACTTTACCCAAACTGATTGAGGTAGGGGTGAAACTTTATGGAAGAGCCAGAGGAGAATGAAGGATTGTATAGAGGCGGGGACTGCACTTGAGTCATAGTAGCCGACCCCTATGTATAGATAACTGAGAGACCACCTCTCTCTCTCTCTCTCTTAACAAAATAATAATTATTAGTGATATACGTCAAATGGGGCATCCTTAAGGCATAAATTTCATTTAAAAAAAATAACTAAACAATTACAGCAATATTTTACTAATAAATAATAAGCAATATCAATTAGATCCAGTGGGTGGGCCGAATGTGAATGAATTACTTTATAACGGAAGAGTGTTTGCGCTGAAGTATTAGCAGCCGGCCCTACATAGGGGATAAAAAGATCCTCCCCAGAAAGGAAAATTTAAAACTTTAGGAGTAAAATTGGCGCATTCTAAGACTTATTTAGACTATAAGTTAGTTCTATAGAATGATTACATAACGCAATGTTGTGGTAATGAATATCTAAACACCCGTATTAATATTCCGATTTTCAGCAGAAGGCAAAAATCACCGGGCTGAATCATTTCCATGAACTGACGAACTGAGCTGGGCCATGCCCCTTCTCTAGTTGTGTTCTCAGTGGTAGTTGAAGGGCTGTAATATTTGACAGAGTATTCTTACCTGGCTTCTCTTTTCTGTCGGTATCCTAAACAAGAAAACAAGCAAGAACATAAATTGCTAGTACCTTCAATACCATATTCATTATAAGTGGTTACGTGTTCAATTAGGTATAATTCTGAATTATCTGAAATTATTTCAAGAAGAAATATTTCCACTATGGTTTTTACTTATGGGAAGATAAATATGCAGACGGTTTATTTCGAACCTCAAACCACTGCCTCTTACTCTTTTGGGACTAAAAATATGAAATTGCTCAGTTTGTCTGGCACTATCAATTTTATAACGAGGTTTTAAAAATAGTCGCAATATTTATTTTCGAAACCAACTACGGAAACACAGTTTTTTGGTAGTATCCATACATGAGAACCTAAAACACGTTTTAATGTTTTCTTAAAATACATGAGCATGGATTTGTTTTGCAATATGAGAAATGTTCTTAATACTTATCGGTTTTACTATATGTAATTTATTGCCTCGCTATTGTGTTTCATATGTGGAGATGTTACCTTGGTCTTCGTTTATCAAAATAAAGCAACATTGAATTAAGATTTAATAGACACTAAAAATACATTTCATTTTTACACCGTCATCAAATATGTGACTATCTAATTTTGTTTAGAAATGATAAGGGAACACTAGAAGACGTCATACCTAGTCTGTCACGTGCGATCAAATAAATGATAACAAAGACCAACACCACAATGATGATGGCTTCCACTATGCAGGCAGCAATCAGCCCTGTAGAGTTGCATCCTGAAAATACAGGGAAATACGTTTATAATTGTAACTATCAACAACATGCTTGTTAATATTAAGGGATTTGTCAGTTGGTGGTTTTAATAATTTAAGTATAACACGGGACTAAACGATGATTAGTTGAATTTAAAGATAGATGATATTTTGTGATAGCAGCTATGGTAAGATGTTAGCTTTGTGATACCAGGATAAGTATAACGGCGGGTCAATCAAACATTGAACATTACATTTCAACATCTGTTGAGTACTATACATGCTACGTATACCATATTAAGAAGTGGCATTTTGTTCATTCTCAAGTTCAAACAAACATTTACATTTACACATCCCTGGAAACACATGATCCCTATGAGGAACAGGTTTATACAACGTTTGTCTACATCCTATCAAAGGTAAATAATTTTGGTATTTAAACCGTCAACTGTAAAACAGAAGTTCTCAAAGATTAATCATGCACATTACAATACCAATTAAATCAAATCTATTAAATCTCAATTAAAATACAATCCAATTTAGGTAACTTGAAATACTGAAAGATACACATACTTGTTGACTGAGGATTATTGGTAGACGGTTGTTGAGTTGTCAGTGTGTTACCTGAAACATTTGGAAATTTCAAAACAATAACACAAAAACATTCACAATCCTAACCAGCCTGCACTTTCTACACAATCTTCTAAGTTACCTGCTAAACGTATAGGTCTGCCATAAGTGACATATGTCACAAGTTCAAACAAATATCTACAATTACACAGCCTAAAAACACGAGATCCTTGGAGGGACAAGGAGGGACACTTGGACGAAACTCATCTTTCGTGTGTATGAGTACCACATTGAGTAAAACAAGCGTATTGATTTAAGAGGAGGTCATAGATCAGCTGGGGTCACAGGGGATCAAATTTTGAAAACCTTGTAAACACGATATTTTTAAAGAGAGAAGGCTTTGACCAATGTCATATTTCCTGATTAGTAGAAGAAGCTTATTGTTTTTGGGAAGGTAAAAGGTCATTTGGGGTCACTAAGGGTGAAATTGTGAAAAAGTTGTAAACACGATATCTCAAGAAGAAAAGCGTGTACCAATCTCATAATTTGTGTGATAGTGGAGCCTCATTTAGTACAAGAAGCTTAGTGTTTGTGGGAAGTTAAAACTTCATTTGGGGTCACCAGGGGTCAAATTGTGAACACCTTGTAAACACGATACCTCATGAAGGGAAACTTGGACTAGTCTCATATATAGTATATCAATCTGACAAGTTCATTATTAGACGTATATTGTGTTTTGTGGATGTCAAATTCATTTGGAGTCACCGTAGATCAAATTGTGGAAACTTTGTCTCAAAATTTACCGTATCACCTACCGACAGGGTCTTTAGATAACATGTGTGTTACGCCTCATTTGAATAAGAGATATTGTTGGCAATTTGAAATTGGATTATGGGCATCCGTAGAAGTATAATTCAGAACTCAGACGAACAAAGGGCCGTCAGGTTACATGTGTCGCTACCTGTATATGACGGAACATATGTACCGCGGTGGAGTTTGAACATACTACGTTGATATAGGAATGAACGATATCATTGTGAATAAAATTATATTTTGCTTCCGTTGTTGAAGTTTTCCGTCGTATTTCGCAATAGTCGAGGTTGTCAATTAAAAAAATTACGTTTAGAGGTAGTTACGTTGGGGAAATTAACAGGCGCTGTGTTCGAAATTTAATCTCAATGCGAATTAATTGTGTAAAACGGTCTGATTTTGACAATGAGTTTACGAGTTGTGTCTGGATCGGCTGTTAACCCCAAGTTATGTAGTCTCTTCCACCAGTTTCAGCATAGCTAGGCCTTAAAAGTAACGTTCGAATTTCGTCATGTTTAAGATTATGGGAAAACTTGATCAAATCTGGCTAGGCTTATGGGCATTTTATGTAGTCTCGGCCAGCAACGGTGGAGTAAAATTGTGTTCGTTAACACAACAACGTGAAAAATACCAGTCAGAATGCCAAAATGCCTACACTTAAGGTAGCAAAACATCTCCTAAATGATTTCTTAAGGCATTTTCTTACATGTCATCAGTCATATTTATATCAGTTAAAATAGAAAGTCTTTAGGCTAGAATTAAAATTAGCTAGATCTGTGATACCACGAGTATCTAAGGGAAGCGAGTTCATCACATATTAAGAATATAAATGAACAAGAAGATGATCATAGAAAAGTATTGTTTTAATCATCTATCACATTGACATCACAAACCACCTACTGTGATCCCCTACCTGGGCCAATTCAACATATACACTGGGCCAATTCAAATGTACATACTATAAGTTAATATTCCATGAACAGATCTCATAAACACATTTTCACAGAGCATGTCACACAGCATTTGTAACCAATTCTTTTTTAACAGAAATTGATATTATTCAGGCTTACAGGGGAGGACGAGTTTATTCATTGAGGTCCAGAAAGACATATTGTGGTGCTGGTAATGCATGAGAATAGTTCCACAGCCAACTAAGGAACTGCAGCATTGTCCACACATGTTTATTATGTCACACATGTAACTGACCACTTTGTGACCTCACTTAGTAAACTAAGAGAGGGCACAATTGTACTTTATTATCTAAGACCAGGATCACATAGTGGCCATTAAAGGACCACAAGACAAAATATTGTCTCAGAATAACAAAGGGTAATTGAACAAGAAAACCTCCCATTTTGAGTCACACAGGAAACCGTGAATGGCCCAAATATGCAATAGGAATGGCATTATTCACAACACTAGAACATATTGCATACTTACTTATTGTGCATTCTGAACTTTGTGTGACATATGAGTTCTCTCCATAGTAAATTCCATTGCATCCTCTGCAGCTATATGTATTTACTGCACCAGCTTCAACATCATTAGTTTGTGGTGTGGTAATACTTTCACTCTCTATAATGTGACCAGTTCCATTGAAATAGCTGTACACTATTCCATCATCAGACGGTGATTCTTCAGCAGTTGGCAAACCAGTACAAGAGCAGTTTAACGTAGCTTCTGTGCATTTATGGTCAAATGAAACGTCCAGGCTACATATTGGTGGAGCTGTCAAATACATTGAATACTAATTTGTATTTCATGTCAAAACCCAGTTGTAATGAACATAAAACGGAACTCTGTATTATTCACCAAATCAATGACAATTAACTTGCAGAGAATATATATCCCTCTAGAACAAATATATAAAAGGAAAAGGACTCTGACTGTTACCTTCTATTTACAGAAAGATGAAGGGAATATTCTAATATGTGACACCATCTCATCTGTATGTGAAATCTACTGGAGATTATATATTATATTTTGATGACTACGTTGTTCTAAGTGATACTTAAAACGATTGAAATCTGTAGAGTAAGCATATATCAGGCTTGTAGTACAATGTCATTAGTACGAGTAAGCGTGCGATGGCCCGTTGTTGTTTTAATGACCCCACCCCTTCAAAAAGCAAATAACAAAAATAACATATTCATGCTCCAGTGATTAGACTAACGTTACGTTATGTAAATAATATAACGCATTAATGACCTTAAATAAAGTAAATACTTGGATTGATAATAACAAATTCAGAGGCTGTGTATGTAGGTTTAAAGGACACAAATTAATCAAGTGGGTCAAGTAGATAACAAGGAATGGTCGGAATAACATCTTCAGAGTTGCATTTATAATGTAATAGTCTGACCAAATTAACTGGTGTATGTATTGTCTGAGTGATACATTACACCCATAACACAACTCAAATATCTTTGATACGCAGAAGATGATCACAAGAAATGGCACTTTTATGAGCAAAAAGAAAAAAACAAATGTTTTGCATATTACAGGTCACCTATTATATCCTGACAATAATGCATATAACAATATTGAAATATCGTAAATCTTTCTAAGGGGTGTGATATATAGGTTTCTGTGACTAAAGAAATGGTGATGTACATTAACTAAGTAATCAAGAAAATGTCGGCAAATTACGAACTTTCAAATGTCATAACTCGGGCAATTTGGAAGCAATGCAACTGAAAGGTTTAGAGTATTCTTATTTCATTGGTCTTATCATGCAAGGAGCTTGGTACCGTATTTTGCCAGAGGGTCAAGCAACATCCTTATATGATTTGACGTGTACTGGGCCATACTGCTAAAGTATCAAAGTAGCAAAATAATCGATGATTGACACAAGAAATGTAGAATAAACATAAAATCCTTTGTCCTAGCATTTCATTAGGCCTCGGAAGAGATATTAAGAACGGTTTATTAAGTAGATATTATTAGTAACTTTAAACAAATTTGATATAGAAAGCTTCTGTTGTGTAAAGTCCAAGAGTTAGTAACACAATCACCTGTCATTACTGATATGAGGTGAATCATATCGTCCATTATTCATCATTTATTGATATTTTGGTCCAAAACGATGTCACTACTACTGCCGAAGTGGTTGTAACCACTTCGGCGGTTGTATAGGTTTTATTGTGACAAAACTGCAGACAATTAGAATATACTGTACTTTGTTTGTTAGTACACAAAAATATATTCTTGTCAAAATAAAAATACCATAGAGAGGCCAAAAATGAATTATGCTTTTGCTACATGTCATTGGTAATATACAATGTATCATTTTCCGATTTTTAATCATGAAAAAGAGCCCCATATGTTGGCTGAAATCCACAATTGGTGTCCAACTATTTGGAAATATCAACACAGAATTTCAATATTTTTGACATAATGTCATCAAATTTTGCAGATAATAAAAATCAATAATAATCAACTTACATAAAATAAATGTTGTAGTGATGAGCTCTGATGGTATGGATTCATTGGTATTGTATCCTTCTACACTGCAGGTTACTTCTGCCATTGAATCAGTTACTGGTACTGTTGCTTTCAGGCGTAAGTCAAAGAGGTAACCATTTTCAATGCTTTCATTTTGCTGCACATTGTAAGCGTTATGAATATCCAAGTATAGTGTACCTGGACGCACTCCGTTAGCAGCACAGATACAGGTCAGCTCTGAAGTAGGATTCACACCTTGTTCAGGACAAGTGATATCAGGAGGAACGAAGCAATTCAGAGAAAGTGTTCCTGGAATAACTGAAAGCAAGCCGAAGTACAAAGTTTTATCCCAACTTGACACAAAAATGTCCAATCGTACGAAGTATAATGACCATATTAAACGAATGTAGTAGTACTTGTCAATGTAGGTTTCATTCTTAATCAATGTTTTCTTAATTCGTATACATGTCAAAATGATATAGCCCATGCATGGAGGCAAAACCAATGCACACAAATTATTACCCCTAATCGGTCCAAAAGCTCACATAGATAACATATGGTTTCTAGATATGTATATCTAAACGCTGATTACATATGACTTTACTTGTGTAAACCGTGCATCTGCGCGACACGAACATTGACCTTGTGATGATTATGTAAAGATGTGCGTTTTTTACTATTTTTCGTCCATTGTGCGATGGTGATCTCGTGCACTCGTGCCTATCTGCGGTTTTCTGTGGATGTGCATGTGTGTGCGACGCCTAGCCTTGTAGACACGATTACCCAAAAAGTACATGATAAATTTATGAATGGTGTATAAGTGCATTTCATTTGGTACAAGAATAGTGTTGAAATTTGGGAATTTCAAAGGTCATTTGAGGTCAATAGCTCAAAGTATTTAAACGCCATAATGAACAAACTAAAGTTTGGATGAATTTCATACTACTATTTAGATCCTTCCTTGCAATAACAATATTCCTATTGGATTTGGTGACGGCATAAGATCACTAAGTTCACTGGAGTTTCACAGATTTCAAAGTCAGGAAATCTTGTTCACTCACAGGCTGAAGCTTGGATGAACTACTTACGTGGTATTCATATCCACAATGGTGAGGATAAGAAGCCTATTAAAATTGGGAGAGGACGAAGATCACTTGATTTATCGCAAAGTTTGTAACCTTGCAAACCAAAAACTTAGATGAACATAATAATCATATTTGTTTCGTGGATCCACCATATTTATTACAAGGCCCCTTTTGTTTACTGTCGAGGTCAAAGTTCATATGAGGTCAAGAGAGGTCATAGTCTGAAAACTTGTTAGTACGATAAATATAAAAGTACAAATATAGTATATGGGAATCCACCTCTATGATTACAAGAAACACTTGCCTCAATAAAAAATAGCAGGATTAGTAAACATGTATCCACATATTAAGTATGAAGTTCATTATGATACTTAAGTTATCGCATTTTCAAAGTTTGTAAAGTTTCATCTCTAGATCCATCTACTCACGATGACAATACCACATACGAACTAAGAGCTTGTGATTGCTTGCGGCATGATACGATTGATGCATTGAGCCTTAAAGAATGTTTAAACTGCTATAAGTCTCGGTTTGTTTCAATTGTGTACCTCAACTTCGAGGATATTACTATGTGTATAATGTATTTGTATGTTACAGACTATGCATTGGCTTTAAACAACCTTTGGCCGGTGCACATAAGCGAATGGTTTTCTAATCACTAAGATTTATCCACATATCAAGTATGGATCGATCCTTTGTTGTTGTTGAAGATCATTCACACACAGCGAGGATCGCATCGATTTCTTTCTCATCCGAGAGCAGAACATAAAGTAATATCCTTTCTCCTCTGCTTCAATATTCTGGATAAACTGAATATCGTTGTAGGACTAGGATTGTTCGCGATTCTGGATAAACTGAATATCGTAGTAGGACTAAGATTGTTCACGAAGTTAGCAAGTACTGTTACGGTTTAGGAGCTTACGACACACGTTTACGCACAAATTCAGGAGAGCTACACATCATACCTCTTTTGATTACCTGAATTTTCGTGCTTTGTATTACAAAATGCGTTGCAAACTTGTAGAGTCTGATATCCTACATCGATTTGTGAGTTTCGGATATTTTTTTATTTTAGTATGTGGGTAATGATCAAAAGCTCAAGCTATAGGTACGGTTAAAGAGGAGTTCACGACACATTTGTTGGTAAATAATAAATACATAAGGTTTTTAAAAATTCTAGAAATTTTGCATTCATTATTTTCTCTAAACTAACATAGAATGCATTTCACAGCAATTTGATGGTTTCGGCCAATTTTACATTTTGCTATGCGTATGATGACTAAAGTAGTATTCGGCCTGTGACATATGCCTTTCGATCCTTCACCCTATGGTATCTAAGGTTTTAAACCACCAGAAATACCAATGGTCTTCTTTCGACAACAATTCAGTAATATAAGATGAATCAACATCTGTAAATATCCCATTCATACTTGTTGCAATAACTCAATCCAGTTCACATAGAGAACAAGAGTTCTGTGAAGCATTGATTGTTGTCATAAAAATATTATAGCAATATTATATGACAAATGTCAAATATGAGGGATGCATTTCTGCTACACAGATCAGGGATTTTTCAATGATATATTGCATTTAAATATCTAAGTGTATATATAAGTCTCTTTTCTTTCGGCTAGGTCAGAAATGTGAAATGAATTCGTCCGTTAGTAATTATTTAAAGTCTAAAATGTGTTTTGGTGTTATCACGCACTTCAGTTTATACTGATAAACGGTTGTCTCTTATTCACAGTATAAACTAATCAAGCCAACTACATCGGGTAAATAACTCACTATCACTTTCACTATCCATGTTCGGTACGTTTAGTAATTTAAATCTTTGCATTTTTTTATCCGGGACCATGTTCTGCAATACTTTCAGTGGTCAACTGTATGAATGCTGGTAGTTTGAAATGTTACTGAATACGTAATAATTTGACTATTACACTGTATAGTAAGTAGTATATATGCTTGTAAATAGCATTCAACGATCTATGCTGTGGTATCGTGGCAATGAGAGCGACTTTGAGTTGTTATCACCTCCTGTGAACATTACAAACACAATTGGTTCTACAGAATGATGTTAGTGAACTGAACAACACTCTTATGGCGGGCCATCAGTCTCAAATCGTGGGGAATCGACTTATACCGATTTAAATTGATATATACCAATTTCCTTCGACTTATACCAGTTTCCAGCAGCTTAAATTGACTTCTACCAATTTAAATCGACATATACCAGTTTAATTCGTCATATCATTGATTTAAATCGATATATACAAATTTAGATCAAGATATACCAGTTTAAATCGATGATATGTCAATTTAAATCGGTATATGTCATTTTAAATCGACATATACCAACTAAATTTGACTTATACCAGTTTATATCGACATTTACCGATTTAAATCGACATATACAAATTTAAATCGATGATATGTAAAATAAAGCGGTATATGTTAATTTAAATCGACATCTACCAGTTTAAATCGCTGATATGTCAAATTAAACCGGTAGAAGTCAATTTCCTTGGACTTATAGTTATACCAGTTTCTAGCAACACAAATTTACCTATTTAAATCGACATATCAGCGATTTAGCTCATTAACATATTCCAAATCCCGATTTTGGTGATGATTGACATGTGACGATACATCACGTGAAGTCACCTGACAAGGCGTGCGAATAATTAAAAAGTCCCAAAATTACCAATGTAGCAAGGGTGTTAATTATGATTATGTCAATGGTGATAATGGAAAATAACTTGCTAAAAGATTTCGGTGTAATAATAAGGCTGAAAAACTGATATGTCAATAACTTTCAATTATCTCAATGCAAACTGGGCTTGTCTAGTCAAACACGTAGAGCTATAGTATAGGAATACTTTTAGCCAGATACACATAGGCCTACAGTACGTACACAGATGCAATTACCTACTCCAGTTACACAATAAACAAAGATTATATTGCTCTGCAGTGAGACCTACTGTAAGGTTCTGTTATACTGTAGCTATATACATTCCAAGGGGGATTAACAATTACAGTATTCAAGCTAATATCATTCATTCCACTGTGCTCGTGTTTATTTCAATTATTCGCGCCCCTTGTCAGGTGACTGCACGTGACTTATCTTCACATGTCAATCATCACCGAAATCGTGATTTGGAATATGTGAATGAGCTAAATCGATGATATGTCAAGTATATAGGTATATGTCAATTTGAGTTGCTAGAAACTGGTAGGAAATTGACATATACCGATTTATATTACATATCATCGATTTAAACTGGTATAAGTCAAATTTAGTTGGTATATGTCGAATTAAAATGACATATACCGATTTATTTTACATATCATCGATTTAAATTAGTATATGTCGATTTAAATCGGTATATGTTTATTTAAACTGGTATAAGTCGACATAAATTGGTATATGTCGATTCAAAATGACATATACCGATTTAATTTGACATATCATCGATTTAAACTGGTATATCTCGATTTAAATTGGTATAAGTCGATTTAAATTGACATATCATTGGTACTGGTATATATCGATTTAAATTGGTATATGTCGATTTAAATTGGTAGAAGGCAATTTAAGCTGCTGGAAACTGGTATAAGTCGAAGGAAATTGGTATATGTCGATTTAAATCGGTATAAGTAGATTCCTCACGATTTAAGACTGATGGCCCGCCATACACTCTGTCATGTGTATGTGGTATGCTTCACTCTGCTTGAGAGTCCAAAGGTTCACCGAGTTTGGAGTATGACTGATTTATTTATTTTTCTTTTGAATCTCTAGCAGGCAAATTGCTTACTTACATTGCAAAACGGATGCCGTGCCTAACTATAACCGCCCTATAACTGAATCAAATATTTTGTAGGATAAAATTATACCTTACAAATCCGAGATTTTCAGCTCCGTTAACTTTAAAAGGTAATGTTTTAACACCCTCCTATGGACAAATTATATTTAAGGTGTTGAGGATTGGGCACTTTATTTATTATTATATGATTCACAATGTATTCTATTGTATATACAGCGGATACGTCAGCTGATTGAAGTAGCAAGGGTGTATTGTTGTAAGGTATTACTGATATGTATCGTTCATTGTTAGACGATCACGAAAGACTGCGACGGGCACAGTCATCAAGGTTGTTAAATAGTAGAAATTTACTAAAGAATCTGCAGTATCAAGGTGAAGGGTTCTAATATCACAATTTATTGTGAAAATAGATAATAGCACAATTATGCAGCTGATGTTAATATCAAAAAAAGGTTTAAATGGCCTTTATTTCATATTTCATTCCAACAAGCTGATCGCAAACATGTAACAACTCTATATTAAATGTCACTGACTTAGGTGTGACTGTGAATTTATTTAAACAATTACAAATTTAGCGAGCAATATTTTGAAAATTTACTTTATAAATTGCTGAAATTATACGGCTTATATTGAAGTAAGTGAGAATCTTACCTTCTACAACAACAGTGTTCTCATATAGGGAACCTGGTGTTCCAATAGTAGTACATCTATAAGCTCCTCCATCCTCTGCTTCAACATTCTGGATTAATAAACTGAATGATGTAGCACTGATAGTATAAATAAAGTTCTGATACTTTGAACCTGGATCTGGAATTTGAATGTCAGAGTCTCCCCTCAAATAACTTGCTAAGTGAGTCGTCACACCTGTGGTTTCATCAGTCCATGTAGCAGCACCTATCTGATCAGTAATTGGACATAGCAACTCTTCAGATGACTTAGAGTTGTAGGTCACCACAGTCTGACATGATGCACCTAGCAATAAATACCAAATTTAAACAAGTGCTCTCAGTCAAGATCCGTCTTGAAAACTCATTTATGTTTAGTATTGGTAAATAATTCCTTCGTTCACTTACGGAAAGAAAACATTAAGTGGAAAATGTTAATGACTTTCTTATTAAGCTGCATTTTGAGTTGGGTTGGGATTCGTATATATAATGTTGACAAGACCATGTACAAATATGTATATAAAATAAGGATCTGTTTATCATTGTACGATATTGATTCGACGGATGTTAACAGAATAATCCATATTCAAAGATTTATATCTCATCTAATTGTTGAACTATTTGAAAATATTTACATAGCATTTCTTACTTCACTGTAATTTTGATAATGCCTGTTGTAACATTATGATGAATATGTTTCGTCGGAGTCACTACGTATTTAAATTATAATAATTACCACTTTTACAATTCAGAGTAACGTAGGCAAATTTGAATGAACATTACTAGCCACTCATGATAAAACACACTGTGTTTTCCCTAACACCGATACCTGATCTCATGCAAAAGCTGAAATTCAGACTGTTGTTCTATATAGGTACACGATGACTTTAATCCTATAAACTTTAAAACTTAAAACTCTTACGCACTTGTGTTTTCTTCTTATTTTCTTTCTTCATAAACTTGTTCATCAAATCTCTTTTTTCAATCATTCTGCTTATGTATTTTTGTACTCATATTTATTTATCTGGTCATTCTTTCGTTCATTCATTTCATGTGATTGGATATCAGCCTAAGCATATTTTTGTAATACTCTCAGCGTTTCGAACGGTATAAGAAAATGTTTATGGTGACCATTGTAAAATATTTGACTTCTAAAGTAACAAACGTACCGATAGCAAAACATAGTGGAATAAACAGGAACGGGTTTAACTTGCGAAGTGTAATACTGTTTGCAGGACCAGGCATCTTCACTACTCTGTGAAAAGACGTGAGGCAAATTCAAACGCAAATTCATTTAATCCATTAGGTACCACTGCAATGCAGAGTGAATTACACTAAAAATATGTGCAACAAGAAGCGCGAAAAACTAACATTTCAGTGACCATCTAGAGGACAGATTGAAAGAGCTTAGTTTAAAAGATTCAAAGTGTGAAATACTGTTCTTACCTTCAGTCTGTATTTCCTAGAATATCGACGATTGGATAGTCACTTGCTGGTAAAACTGCAGTAATTTTAGCTAAAGACATTACAACATCAATGCAGTGGTACTAATAACTCGTCGTACACAATATGTCCATGAACGTTATACAATGAGATTATTCATTAAGAGAGAGGGGGTAGTATGTATATTAGAAAGTGCTACAGAGGTTTTTTTTTTTAATTTACTTTATTATTAACATTGATTCCAGCAGTAAGGATCACCTTTCTATTATATAAAGAGTGAGATCTGTTAAGAACAAGGGACAGAGGCAACCATACAGTGAAGTGAAACTGAATACCTGTAGTCCTATGCTAATTCATGTAAGAAGAATGGTGCGTTATAAGATAAAATATATAGGTATTAGTTCCTTGAACTTAATTTTCCCGACAGCATCGCACACCACTTGTGATTCAATACCCGGATAGCGTGGAAATCCAGCAGTGCATCTGGCAACACTGATGTGTATGTTGTCATTATGGCAATTAACATTTAACATTTAAGCCTCTCATCCACATTAGCACATGATATTCCTTAAAAAACTGCATTTAATGCAATCATAAACTTAAGTATAAAATTAACTTTGTAACTCTGTTTTCTCAATTTCCACGCATGAATTTGATATGTATAATTAAACAATTATTTGTTCACTTGAAAAGGCTTAGTGTTTTCTTTTATATATACCACTAATGTCATATATCGGATCTCTTGTAGAGTTTGCGGCATACAGTATGTTGGCGAAACCAAAACCACCCTCAAGAAGCGATTCTATGGTCACAGATCCACCGTCAACACCATGAAGACTAAGACCCCAGTTGGAGAACACTTTAACCTTTCCAACCATACTATTAACAACATGTCCCTACAGGGGATTGAATCCTTATGTAGCCGTCCTGACCTAGTACGAATCAGCAGAAGGAGGCTGTGGATGCAACGCCTTCGCACCATTCAACCTCATGGGCTCAACATTCAGAAACGACATGACTAACTTTTCTTCTGTGGTTAGGTTTCCCTGCCAATACTGTCCATTGCCTTGGTATAGAAATATTTTTTAACAAATAGGTGCTTTGTCCACAACTCCTGCATCTACTGCTCAAGATTTAACCACACAATATAAATATGTCCTATGCAATAAATTGAACACACGGGCACCGGAGAAGTCCCGAGAAGTTACTTTATGACCTCATGCTCCTTTGTTGGTTTATTCTTTGCGTGGAGATAACGTGCAACGACGGCGAGCTGAGCGAAAATGGAAGCAAACTTGCTAAGAAAGAAGTACACAGGCAAATTCTAAAAGCTAGATCTTCCCAATATCGCATACTTCTTGAAGCGGCTAAATGTGACTATCACTCGTCTCAACTTGCAACCTGTGATCAGCGTCAACTGCTTCAGCTCGTGGAATCCATTTGCGTTGCTAAGTATACTCTCCGATGCCTAGCCACGACTGTCAGCAAGAGGCAGCAGATGACTTTTTGGAGAACAAAATTCAGTTGCTTTGTTCTATGCTGTATCATAGCTTTGCCGACACCACCTATGGACCCAAATCTCCTTGTCACCAGCAGGTGTACACAATCTGTGATGGAGAAGTACGAAAAATGATCCTACATATGCAAACCACGTCGTACTCAACTGATCCCTTGCCAACTTTCATCCTCAAGGAATGTATTGACGAGCTTCAGCCAGTTTTGTCAAAGATTATTAATTAGTCACTAAGCTCTGGTACCTTTCCATCATCCTTAATATCCGGCATGGTAACTCCTATCAGCAAAAAAAAAACCGTCTCTAAATACTGAAATTACTCAAGTCTATCGTCCAATCTCTAATTTCTTCTGATAATATCGTCTAATCTCTAATCTGCTTCTCTGCATCTTCAAGAATATATGTGTGCTAACTCACTTCATAATTCCCTCCAATGTGCCTACCGACAGAATCATTCAACGAAAAATGCCCTGTTACGCATCCATAATGATAATCTCCTGACAATGACAACCACAAAGAATTTCTTCTCGTCCTCCTTGACCTTACTGCAACAATTGCCACTATCGATCACCAAAGTATGTTTGATGAGCTGCACACCGAGTAGGTTTTGAAGACATTACTCTTAATTGGTTACAATCTCATTTCAAAACCGGCTGCAGACTGTCACCATTAACGATCAACATTCTTTACCCCGCTTTCTTGCACACGGGGTTCCACAAGGATCGGTGCTCGGACCACCTGTTTTCACAAATTATACCTCCACCATTCAAAACATGATCATATCTCACAGTCTTCAAGGTATGATTTATGCTAACGATACACAAGTTATGCGTCAATGAATATTGATGAAAGGATCAGACTATTGAAAAACTTGAATCATGCTTAAACGAAATAAAAACTTGGTGTGTAAACAACAAACAAATTTTCAACGACAACAAAACCGAATTGATGCATGTTTCGTCACAGTCCCACCTGTAACTTCCGTTAAGATTAACGATTCTTGAATATTTCCCGTTCCTTTTGTTAAAGATCTCGGTATTATTTTGATGAACTGTACCTGTATCATCCAGACTGGATTGATGTAACAGCCTTTCATTTGGTCTTCCTGCTTACCAAATCTCTAAGCTTCAGGACAATCAAAACAACGCCGCCAGATTAGTTACACTCACAGATAACAGATAACAGATCCCACATTAAACATAATATACACCAACTTCACTTCCTTTTCTGAAAGAATAAAGTAAAAGCGTCTCACCCTCACTTACAAAATAATCCATGGTTGCCCCAAACTATATTTCCAACTTACTTACCTTACAAATTCCAACTCTCTCACTTAGATCTAACAGTGTTATTCTCCTAAAGCTACCAACAAATTAAAACTTAGACGTACGGTGAGCGTTCTTTTCAATTTGAAGCCCGTAAACTCTAGAACATTCCCCCTCCCTAGACAATTTTAAAAGCATCCTAAAAACTCACTTATTAAAATGCTACCCTCAAGAACTTTCCTTCTCCTTCTCCTTCTCCTGCTTCTGCCCCTGCTCCTGCTCCTGCTCCTGCTCCTGCTCCTGCTCCTGCTCCTGCTCCTTCTCCTTCTCCTTCTCCTTCTCCTTCTCCTTCTCCTTCTCCTTCTCCTTCTCCTTCTCCTTCTCCTTCTCCTTCTCCTTCTCCTTCTCCTTCT
>KN885986.1:28618-61560 GCA_000934455.1 Apostichopus parvimensis
CTCCTTCTCCTTCTCCTTCTCCTTCTCCTTCTCCTTCTCCTTCTCCTTCTCCTTCTCCTTCTCCTTCTCCTTCTCCTTCTCCTTCTCCTTCTTTGTTTCATAGGATGGCAATAATTTGTTAAGAAGGAATATGATCAGTGCTTTGAATATCAATATGTCGGGTCAGCCCTTATCTTGCAATTTACTTGACAAGAATATTGTTTCGCCTGGTGCCCCAAAGTTGCCACCCCATGCACAAGCATTTTCTAGTATGTTTAAGGAAGACCCAGTGTTGGAAATCGTTCATGGTTTTCAGTAGATGAGAACGTTAAAACCCAAGCGTCAGAAAATTAGCAGGTTACCTTTTATTGTACGTGAAACGGTAGCACAAGAGTTACAGCTATTGGAACCTTTAGGGTGATTGAGAAAATTGATTCTTCAGAGTGGGTTTTGCCTATTGTTGTATCATACAAGAAATCAGGTCAAGTAACGTTGTGTGTGGACTTGAGGGAGGTGAATAGGGCGGTTATCCCAGATTCTTTTCCAATGCCAAAGATAGATGAATTGTTAGGGGAGTTGTGCAATGCAAAAGTAGTTTACCAACTTGATCTTGCTTCTGCTTACCATCAGGTGTCTTTACACCCTGATTCTATACCACTTACAGCATTTATTTCCCATGAGGGGTTACTTCAATACAAAATAGTATGTTTTGGACTGTCCCTCTGCACCGTCGGTGTTTCAAAAAACGATGCACACCATCCTAGCTGGTATGAAAAGTATTCAGTGTTACATGGATGAAGTAATATTTTTTGGCAGCACTGTCGAAGAACACAGTGCCGCACTGAAAACAGTTTTGAACAAATTGAATTCGTATGGAATCAAATTGAATAGCAAATGCAAATTCAATCAAACATCAATACCGTCAGTGGTAAAGGTGTAAGTAATGATAAGTACAAAGCAATTACAGATGCTAGTGTAGTGTGCCAAATGATGAGAAGGAATTGCGTGCATTTTTAGGGTTAGCAGGGTACTTTTCTAAGTACATCCACAACTGTGCCCAGATGGTAGAGCCACTAAGGGTAATATTCCGCAAAGGCATTAAGTTCATCTGGACAACAGAATGTCAAGAAAATTTGGAAAATTTGAAATATGAGATTGGTAATGATCCAGTATTGGCTGTGTTTGATCCTCAACAAGAATGCATGTTTAGAACAAATGCTTCTCCGGAAGGTTTAGGTGGATGTCTCAATCAAATCAAAGATAAAACAGAAGTTACTGTATTTTGTGCGTCACGTAATTTGTCGCACGCTGAGAGAAATTATTCAGTTAACGAAAAGAAGCACTGGCTTTCATATGGGCATGCAACAAGTGGCATGTGTATCTATGGGGTAAAAGGTTCAAATTATGTACAAACCACAAGGCACTTACCACATTACTTAGTAAGGGTACAGACCGTCAGTCATCGAGAATTGCTCGTTGGTCCTGTAGATTAATGAAGTACAATTATAAAATGCTGTTTGCGAAGGGATCTGAAAACGTTGTAGCAGATTCACTATCAAGTTTACCCCAAGTATCAGGAAAACCAGACTTTGAGGATGACGATTACGAGGTTATTTGTAATGTATTATGGAGACCTATTCAAAAGTTGATTTCAATGAAAGAGTTCGAAGGATCTTGTTAGCAGGATTATTGTTTCCGGGTGTGAAATACCTACATACGTGAAGGTTGGTCAAAAAGGATCCAAATTGAGGAATGCGGTAAAGCATTTTATTTTGCTAAAAGATGCACTCTGTTGTATTGGTGATATTATCATGAGAGGTGATAGACTAGTAGTACCACGTGACCTTACGTATAGGGTATTAAGTTTCGCATATGAGGCACATCAGAGAATGTCCCGAACTAAACAAAGAGTAAGGGAACATTACTGGTGGCCCTTAATGGATGCACAAGTGGAGGATGTGATCAAAATGTGTGTAGTGTTCCAGCAAGATGATAAAACGGCTAAAAAAGCATTTGCTCCCTTACAACCAGTTTTATATCCAGAGAAACATTGGGGTACAATAGCAATGGATATTGTGGGACCATTTGAGAAGGGTCTTGCAGATTGAAGATTTGCTATCACTATTATGGATTACTACAGTAAATGGCCCGAAATCGGTTTGACACCTACTGTGACGTCAGTCAAAGTGACGTAATTTTGTAACCAAATCTTCTGTCGGGAGGGGTTCCAAAAATAAGTGATTACGGACAATGGTGCTCAGTTTCGGTCAAAGAACATTAAAGATTTTCTAACAGAGAGGGGAATTATACATCGCTTCTCGTCCCTGTATTATCCCCAGTAGAATGGTGCAATTGAAAGGTTCAATGAGGTTTTGAAAAGTGTAGTTCAAAATGCCCTGCATGCGGTGAGGCCGTAGAAGGAAACGGCTTTGCAATTTCTAGGTGTGTATAGAGCTACTGCACCGTTGTAGATCTCGATGCTTTCGAAGTCAAAGTGGGAAAGGTTGAACGTACGGTAAAACACAAACAGCAGAGGTACAAATTATATGCTGATCAAAGAAGAAATGTAACGACGGCTAGGTTCCAACAGGGGGACTGTGCAAATTAGGAAAACTGGGTTGATTCAAAAAGAGTCCAAAAGTTACAGTGATCCCATCCAAATTACACAGAAAATAAGCGCTTATAAGTTTCAAATGTCTGACGGGAGAAGGTGGAACGTCTCTAAGTGTAACCCACCAGAAAAGAGTACAAGATTTCATTTCAAAGCAAAAAGTGAAGGAAGCAGTGAAGAGTTTGACCGATCAAGTTTGGGTCGAAGTCCAAGGGTAAAAGTTCGTCCATGAAGATAATGTAATCTATTGATTTTATTCGGTGAAGGGTACATGTGAAACTTTAAATGGGTTACAGAAACCCAAATCTTCAAAGGATTGCCTAAGGTACAATGTGCGAACGTCAAGTCCAAAATCTGCACTATGAATGTTTACTCATGTACAGCTAAATCGATTGTTAAAGGATATAAAAAAAGCATTATGTTTAGACAGTTGTAAAACCTACCAGCAAATTAACTGCTTGAGTCTGCCAACTTCTATTTTATGAAATCACAGAAAATTTTGGGGAGCCATATTTTGTTCAATTACCCTACATTCAAGACACTTCCAAAAGTTTTTGGGCTTGGTCTTCAAGCCTAGACACTTCTGGTGAAAATGATTTATCTTACCTGTACTTGAGGAGCAAAGAACCAATTTGTCTTGTTGGTCTCCTTACAATAGTATGGCTCGTTGACAGTAGTGGTTTGAATGGGGACATTAACCTACTTGTGTGACCGTGATGTATGCCATTTAAAGCAAAGTTTACGCAAAATGTGTCTGGTAAAGAACTAAAAAAAAAACACTCATAAAGAAACACTAACTGAAACAATATGTTCAATGAACATTTCTTGTGGAGTCCATACTACAAAGTGACAGTATGATGCTCCTGTCATATGCAATTGACAATGAATCTGATATGGTATGCATGGCTAGATTATAAAGAAAGTTCTCCTTCTCCATTAGCAGCCATACATGATACAGAAACCCTTCTTTTCATTTGTAATGTCCGAAAGGTCTCTTACCAATGAACAGCGAGGACAGTTAATCTCAATAATCCCACTACCACAACAGTTGCGCTTCAGAAGGGCTTCAGGAGAAGCTCAAAGATGGGGAAGGTGGGATTGATAAATACACCTGCCACGTCCACGTTTTTACTGCCGGAATCCTTGTGAACATTGCGAAGCACTTCTTGATCCTTGCAGTGTTCTAGTGCAATTTTCTCGTGATGGCATCCCCATTTGCAATTGAATAAGAGACATAAATCATTACGCTATATAACACCAGTGGTAACTGTAACTGTAATTGTTTGACTGTGCCAGATAGACCAAATCTTCAGCTGCCCGTCTTTACAATAGAACGGCTAAGTCACCCTTTTAGAACAGAGCCTGGATAGAATGGAACACCTAATCATTCCTACAAGGATTTAAATATATACAATCTGTGGGCAAGTAAGATATATAAGGGAGTTTGAACTCCTTGTAATTATCCTGATTATCCCGATGGGTGTTGCAAGAATGGTAGAAGTAAGCTTGAGCACCACCCTGTTGAGAGATGTACTAATGGTTTAATTCAGCCCATTATGCACTTGTCAATTGTATGACTCACCCACAAACACCCAGCAGGGTGCATCATTGCACATTTTGTATTGTGCACAACATACATTGACGCACCTCTCAGTTACTTAATTAACGTACAATGCATGTAAAATGCCCCACACCGCAGTCAAATGAATGACTGACAAAATGATATTTTTGACGAAAAAAAGGTAAACAATTTGGCTTTGCGACCCACCCAATAATGTAAAGGAGCATTTACACGACACGATTTTCCTCACGATTTGTCGTGCACGACAGTCGTGCGCGACAAAATCGTGGCGTGTGAATGGACTTTTCACAGAAACCGAATCGCAAGCAACTTTACGCGCAAAGTAGAGTATATAACAAGACACCCGAAATCGCAGTGTGTAAATGAGTTGTCTTGATGTGAGCACGATTTATCACGCACAGTTAGAAAGTTGTTCCATTTGAACAACTTGTCGTTTACACGACACGACAGTCGTATGCGATAAATATGTGCGTTTGATGCTATATGGTTGAGATATGAGATACAGGTGCCAGAGACAATGCATCTTGCGGGATACCGTATTAAAATATTGAAATTTAGCTAACTCACTAAAAATAATACTGAAGAGATAGAGGAAATAATATATCTTCAAGACTGTTTGTCCTAATAAGAAAGTGTAACTGATATTGATTTATAGCATTAAATCATGTTATCTTTTTAACCCAATCAGCATCCAATATTTCACTATCTGCTACAGGTGATAGATACTTCAGAAAATGTGGCAGAGGCATAACCATTGTACGCTAGCAAGCGAATAGGCATAGGGGCTCATTGCATTTTTATGAGAACATTTATTACTTTTAGAGACATTGTATCCACAAGGTTTCTCACTGCAAATTCTGTTGACCTCAAATTACATTTAACCTCCGAAAAAAAAGGTTAATATACTTAATAAGGTGGATCCACATACCAAGTTTGAATTTATTTTAGACAACCATGTACTTTTGAAATTATTGCCTTCAAAGAAGTAACATACACAGCCTCATGCATGCATGAACACAATTAATAAATAAGAATAAAAAGAAATTAAAGTTTTTCAAAGCAATATAATTGAGATCATCATCCACAGTGACAAAGTGTTCAGAGAGAGACAGAGAAAGGTGGAGACAGACAATTTTTTTAATACAGACTGTTTTAATTTGCTCACTGTCAAAATTAATGATGGAATTAATGATGAAGCTCATCATTCTGTTTCATGACGATTATTTAATATTACACTTTCCTGTTAATAGTTTGACAAAAATGGAGTCAACTCACTACCGTGAAGATGTTGATAAACGTCAATAATTCTCTAAGTTTTGACAGTCGAAGCCTCATTTTTTTCCATAACTTAGCGTATGCGTACATGTAAAATCGATACACTGTGATATAAAGGATGTGCTTAACGATTATGTCGCTTTGTGATATTTTATTTGATCTGCTTTTAACAAAATGAAAAATAACGTTAATCCGATTCACTATATGTATTGTCAGGGTATCCGTATCCTTTTTAGGCCTTCTAATGACAACGAGTTATCTTAAATTACTTTACATTGAAATAACGCACAATTCCAAAACACTGACTACTCGCAAACCGATGACACAGAAAAACTTCAGAAACATTAGATTAATTCAAATAACAAAAATCAACACAATTGGTTTAGTATTAATGCAAATTAGGCCTAGGCAAGACTCTTCTCATGAACATTGCATAATAGTATGCATTGTGTGTATTTAGATCCTCCTGCAAGCAGTAACTCGCGAAGAAGCCATCATTGGCTTATCAAAGCCGCAAGCTGACCGAAGTCAGTCTCTTAGATTCTTATTTAACATCCATGATTATGAATTGTCGACAACTCTGTAACTGGACGGGTAACTTGAACTCGGGACCTTATGATTGAAAGGCACCGGCGTTAACCACTGAGCTAACACTCCACTGAGCTAACACAATAAACATATATAGGACACTTCAGTGACCATCCACGCGCAAATCTTTCTTTAAGTTTGTGAGAATAGTCAAGTATATACAATTAATTTAAAGTACAAAAAATTTTGTTTATCCTTTTTATCTTGGTCCCAAGTAGTCTTAATAATAGTTACGAAAATTCCTACCTCCCTTCAGCCCATCGTCTTTTACCACACATTTATATACGTCCTTGAGTCGCTAAATTCAGCCATTTTGTTGTCACTGGTCGCTAAACCATTCGGTGAAAATCGTGACAAAAGTTGAACAGTGCTCAAGTTTGCACGACAACTCAAAATCTTGTCGCGCTACATATGCACTCTAAATTCACAATGGTCAAATAGTTGACCATAGTTCATAGTCACTATGATTTGGACCACAGTGTGGTCAATATGTGGGGGTTTGACTGAAGATATGGTCAATTGAAAACTTCCCATAATGCAATATATCACATTTACCGGAACCGACGGATCGTACGACTACGAGCGCTCAAAGTTTGGGCTCCAAGAATAATAACGTTACTATATGATATCTTTTAACTACAAGCCTTATTACCTCGTATTTGTGTAAGTAATAAATGGAAACGTTTGTCAAAAAGAAACTCGGAGATTGGGGCTTGGATGTACTTCACAAAACATTCGAAGGTAATTTTTTCTGTTCGAATTACGAGTATAAGTTAAGGCTAGGTCTAAGTTTACATTTGACGCTATGTTACTGTGTTAGGCTATCTTCCATTTCTCTCCTCAGATCGAAGGTAATTTTCGTCCTTTTTATTAAAATAAAGCCTTATTCTGTCAATTTTTCTTCAGAATTTTCTTTTATTTCGTTGAAATAGATCAAATAATGAGCCAATTTAAGCATGATAACAGAATAAGTGGTATTCCGAAACTCATTGTTTTACCCTAGGACCTACACCGTTAGCACTAGGGTCCTAGGCTTAAGGAATGTTGTTGGTCACTTTGAATTAGCCTAAAGGCCTAGGCTTGAAAAAAAAAACTGTTTGCCCACTCCCTTGTTTGAAGAAGTTGGGACAATCAACAGGTTTTCCGTTAGGCTAGGCTAGTCAATTAGCACACACAGTCGATGCTCGGCCTAATTGAGAAAATTATTCAGTTTGACGCAACACTTTGCTGCGTCATTCAACACACTTTCTTAGTGTTCAAAATAGTCTCCCATCAAGTTTGAGATCATCGGTGTTTTTTTTCCCAATCATAACAAGATTTATTTCAAAGGGTGGCAGAAAAATCAATTTGAAGGAAGATTTCAGCTCTTCTTGTCCACAAACCATGCGAAGGGCTACAGTACTGTACATAGGCCTAAATAGTAATACTGTACATGATTTTTCCTATTACACAGGGTAGTGACTGTGTGGTTTTCAGGTCAAGAGACCAAAGCAGGCAGTAAATTTCAGTGACTTCTGACTACTGTAGGCTTTACTGCTTTGTTCAGGTCTCTGGTCCTACACACCCTGCAGTCGCTGCCCAATGTATTTAAAAAAATCATGCATTAGGCCTAGCCCAGGCCTATATGTTATAATATGTACCGTACCCTAGTTTACTGTAAGGGTTCATACTTGTGTTGGAAAGGCTGAAATCTTCCCTCGGATTTCATTTTTCTGCCACCAATTAATGTTGGTAAGATTAGAAAACAGAAGCACTGAAGATCACTGGGGGCCTATGGGTAGGGTTATTGTTCTTCAGGAGGAGAACTATTCTGAACATCTAAATATGGAGTTGAATGATGCATTAAAGTGCTTCGTCAAACTGAACATTTTTTTTCAATAGGCATGGCATTATTAGTGTGTGGACTGTGGAGATATGTACAATACTGCAGCACACTGTTGAGTTCAACTAGTTCTACTGAGCGTAGGCCTAATAGTAAAGCAAATAATTATTGTTATTACTTGTATTATCCGCCATATTGCCAATGGTGCATACCTATTAGTTTGCGACAACCAATTTATGATTAATTGCAGAATTTAGTAGGGTTTGGTACTCACTTCCCTAAATCTGATGGAACAATCTAAATCCAAGTAAATACATGTTAGTGTCAGGACTTATTAACTGGTCATTAAAGTACTGTATACCATACTACTACTGTACATGCTAATTAACGTGCATTAAAGAATCAACACAGCCTGCACTAAATTTTCTTAATTGAAGAAGTTGATTCCACAAGTTTGACTGCGATTGAAATTCATTTCAAGATTGAAGTCCTACAGACAGGTACATGTACTTTAACTGTGTAATGCAAATGTTGCTTTATTTGTGATCACCATATTCATGGAACTTCCAACAACCTCTTCCATCATCTAAGGTCAATCCATAATCTGATCAATGGAGGTTTGTTCAATTAAATTGTTACATGTGGTCAAGAAGGATGCCTTCGTACATTCAATCATACATGGAGTTTGAAAAGACATTTGAACTCGCAACACTATGGACTAATCACAGAAACAAGGAATGAAGGTCCAATGGATCTACCGGTTGGTGAATTTCAATTTGTTAGACAGCCTCCAGGGGCGTAGCCAGGATTTTCAAAGTTGTAGGCACGACTATCTGAGCGGAGAGCCACCATCGGTTGGCGCGGAGCGTACAAGAAAATGTTGGTTTTACAAACACCACAGATGGCCGGAAACGGACCTTCCCGAGTGTTCATTCTGGTTCCCTGGCCTCTTGCTAACTTGAGACACCTCATTGAATATCACTTTTAAACCCCAAAATACAAACGAGTTAAAATAGTACGTAATTCAATACTACATAATGTATTTAAAATTAGCAAGGTACATGTACAGAGTAGTCTTACTTTTCAACTTCTGATACTTGTAGATACAATTACAAAGATAGGCCAGAAATGTCTTTGATACAACTATAGCCAGTAATTGTATTTGATACAACTGTAGCTAGTAAATGTTTAAGTTAGCCTAATAAGAGAAGGCAAGAGCTATCCGACTGATATCTCAACTGAAATATTATCTGCGTTAACGGGTTCTTAACTAGATGTTAAAAAACTGACAAGATCGGATCCTAGTCTTTTTCGGCGGGTAGAGTGTTGAGTGAAACGGCACGCGATAGAAATGACAGCCTAGATGACAGAAGAATAGGTCACCTAATTTAGCCATATTCTTGCTATGTTCATTTCAATAGTTTTCCTGTCTAGACTCTTAAACTCGTCCAGCAAGCTTATGGATTTGAATTATGGGTGTTTAATAAAATAGATAACTTGGCCCAAAAAAGTGTAGGCCCGGGCCTACAGTGCTACATACTAGCTACGCCCCTGGCCTCTTTACACTGTATATTATATATATTTATTCTTCCTGGAAAATCAACCGCTGACCACTCAGACCAGTCCGACCACTCAGACCGGTCCAACCACCCAGACCAACCCAACCACTCCGACCAGATCAACCACTTCCTCTATCATTGATATATCCGATACTAGCGAAGATGAATCACCTGATTCACCACTGCTGCCACCACATAAGAAACCCAAATCAGCTCATTATGTAAGTAATAGTACAAGAAGTTAGATTTGCTGCTCAATGCAGGAAGCACATTAAAGAATTGGGACTTTTGATGTCACCATGGTTCAAAATTAATGGTCTCCACCAACAAACAATGTTGGAGGCCCATTTCTTCCTAGTGGGCCTCTGGCCATCTACAGAAAAGTGTCTACTTGGCCAGGTACTGTAGCCGAAGTGTTCAAATTATTAAAGAAAGCACACAGTGTATACAGTACTTCGTTGCTTGGTGGATTGAGCTAAAAATGCATAAAAATATTGAGTTTTGCCTGTTTTTCTGATACCACAAATAAGGAGGATTTTTGCCAGAGGAATAGAGGGTGGCTTTTTTCCATGATGGGAGTGTGCACACGTCCCCTCAGAGAGAATTTGGTCATTTTAACAATACAATAGTATGACTCGCCTAAAAGAGAATGAACTGTGTGGAACATGCTCAAGGGTGACATGCAAAATGTCCTTCCTGTGTTGTGTTGAACTGCTATTAAAAAAATTCTTATATGTACAGTATTCTAAGCTGAGTGTTTATCCCCATAAGACTGGCACTATTTCTCCTGTTTGGTTCATAATACGAGGATAACCCATTGTATTTGTAAAAAAAATAGTTGCAGTTTAAAAAATTCTTTTAATTGCAGGTTGGAACTAATCTACCTGCATACCTGGAGGCTTTCCAACAGCGACACGAGAAGGTGCATCCCTCCGTCCTGGTTCTAGGAACACGACAGAGACCATCTCAGTGCTTCATCAATATAGATGGACTTGCCATTGAGGCCAATAGCTTGTTGAAAGCAGTGGACATCTGTTTTAAGATTTTTTATGTTCTTGATGTCCACTATCCCAAGGAGGGTTACACTACTTGGGAGTTTCTTCAAAATTTTTTCTTTAAAGTTGGGGAAGGGAAAGGGAAGTCTGTGACATCACCTGCTGTAAGATCCCTAAGGACCTTTATCGAAAAGAAGTAGGATAGGTCATGCTACAGTTACCTGTTTGTCACTTTTTAATCCGTCCATCACCTTCAGTCTATCTGTTCATCCCTCCATCCATCCATCCATCCATCCATCCATCCATCCATCCATGAGGTCAAAGGTCATGCATGATCTTATTGTGTAATTTTTGCCTTATTTAATATTTAAATTGCAATAGCTTGTAGAGTAGGTTGTAAGAATAGCTTACCATAGTTGTGGCATTAGTGTAGGGTAAACAAATTTTATAAGGTCATCTAGAGGTCAGTTTAGAAAATATTTGCATTTGCAAATTCCCTCAAAAGTAAAAGAGACATTTATGGATTTTCACTTATTTGCTTAATATAATCACCAAAATGTGGTCATTAAGATGGTTGGTTTTTTTACATCAAATGCCATCTTTGGCTCAAATTTAAAACATTGAAATCCAAATCCAAAGCTTATGTGTAAGCTGTTCATTGTGTGATTTTTAAGTTGTTCCTCACAGAGCAACAGGGCAGTACACTCTGAGTTGAGTATGGTTGGAAGAACCTTAGCCAATCAGAGCACACCGTTCTGTCATCCTCAAAATAGCAGGCCGGAAATCAATAGCCTAGCTTCCTGTTTAGTTTGGTTGTAGTGCAAGGAGAAAACGTTCCTTGGGTACTCGGAATTCACCTTTCTGACACATTTGTGAGGTAGGTTTGACAAGTTAATCGAACAATAAAGAAATGCCCCCCATCAAGGTTGCATAATGGGTAGGTATTAAAGACAAATGTATTTCTACATTGGAATCAGGCAGATCAATTTTTATTCTTAGGGTCCTATTTATTTAGTCTTTAGGGGATGGGGTGCAAAATTTTCAAATGAGAGAAATTTTGGATAACTTTAGATTGTGAATTTAATATCATGGGGAGGGTGCAGAAGATTCCAGGGGTGGGGTGCTTGTCTTGATGAGATTTTGGAGAGGTAACAAAAACAATTCTGTCTAGCATCGGACAAATCTAGGGTGTTGTTGTGAAATGGGGTTGCAGAAAGGTTTCTGGGTTGTCTAAGGAGAGTAGGTTCCTCATCCCCCTTTGAGAAATTCATGATGTTCTTGGGCGGGGAGTGAGTTTGAAGAGGTTAAATAATATATTTCTGCTAAGTATCCTGCGGTTCTGTAATTTTCTGGGGGGGGGTGGGGGTTGGTCGTAAAATGTTTTGGGTTCTCGGTTCAGTGAATGTGTTCAGCATTTTTGTGACACTTTTTTACCACTTTGAATAGTCACTTCCCTTAAAAATTTAGTATTAAGAGGTTGGCATGTATTCAATATGAATACTCTTAGCGAAGAACAAGTATAAGATGTTTGTTTTGGGGAGATGTTTTTTTTATATGGCAGGACTCAACACGTTTAAATAAAATTCCTCTTAGATTATAAAAATGATGAATAAGAAAATGTAAATATTAATCTATAAAAGTACCTTGTAATAGTACCAAAAGTATTCCAAACCATGTATATAGAATAGGAAATGTTTCCTTGCATGTCATGTTAGCACTAAGCATTGTAGCTTTTAATGATATTTGTTCAGTTTGCTTCAATACACTCAAACACAGTTAAGCAACTCAAAAGTGTCTGTTTTCATTTGTAATATTTAAGACCATTATATGGTCAGGTTGACCATTATTTAAGTAAATTTGACCATGGACATTGTCAATAATTCTGACCATTGTATTATGGTCAATAACCCTGACCATTGTACTATGGTCAAATTTGACCATACTTGGATCGGTGCATATTTAACCAATGGGATGGTCAAAAATTGATCATACTTTGGTCAGATCTGACCATTGTGAATTAAGAGTGTGTTGAGCAAGATTCCATTAACGTAGGCTACAACGGCGACTGTCTCACAGAGGAACATCAAATTAGCGATGTCGAAACCTGACCTACATTCGTTTGCTCTATATAGCCTAATGCATATAAATGATGACAAGTTCATTGCCGAGCACTAATCAAGGCCTGAGCTCTGTGATGCGTATATGCTATTCAAAAACATACTGGTCTTAAAGGATTAATATTCATAATGGGCAAAACGGTTCGATATCCATAATGGACAAAAAGGTTCGTTATTCATAATGGGACAAAGGGTTCGATATTCATAATAGAACAAATGGTTCGTAATCCATAATAGACAAAAGGTTCATTATTCATAATAGGAAGAAAAGTCCGATATTCGTAATGGAGCGAAGGGTCCGTTATTCATAATGGGAAAAAAATGTTCGTTACTCATAATAGGAGAAAGGGTCCGATAGTCATAATCGATCAGAGGGTTCGTAATCCATAATGTGAAAAAAGGTTCGTTATTCATTATAGGAGAGAAGTGCGTCATACAAGTGCAAAGCACGTCCTCCATTTTCCTACCGACATGTACTGAAACGGCATAAGCATCGACGTTTCCTAAAGGGGGTCCTTTTCCTCATTGTGAATGATACCGAACCTTTTTGGCTAGGCCTATAATGAATAACGGACCCTTTGTTCCATTATGAATATCGAACCTTTCCTCCTATTATGAATAACGAACTTTTTGTCTATTATGGATTACGAACCCTTTGCTCTATTATGAATATCGAACCCTTCGTCCCATTATGAATAACGAGCCTTTTACCAATTATGAACAACGAACCTTTTTTTTTCATTATGAATAACGAACCTTATGAACAATGAACCTTTTTGCTCATTATGAATAGCGAACCTTATGAACAATGAACCCTATGGATGATGACCCTTATGAACAATGAACCTTGTGAATATAGAACCTTATGAATATCGGGCTCTCACCGCATTTATTGTGAAAGATGTTCCCTTTTGAGTTCACATGAATACAAAATTGTAACTATCATATACCTGTCCGCTTTTATAATAAAGTTAGGAAAATTGTTGTAACAATATTTTGCATGTTTATCACACATAGGCCTATTTATCACAATTAAATCACTTCTTTGCACCTTAAACTTGTTGAAAAAATATTTAAGCACAACAATATACCTATTTCTGTCATTATCGTATTGATAATGTGGCAAATATTGTGACATACAAATTGGCGGGACATAGCTGGCCCCCCTCCACATGAAATACAATCCTAATTGCAAAGAGGCCTCCTAAAGGAAACCAAAATGTTCTCTATACATAACCCCAACCCGCAATGCTCTACCACATTAATCTGAGAAAGGTATGTTGTAAAATTTAGGTAGTTTATGAAAACCACAGTTCATCAATCCTGCCATGGACTGCTTTTAAAACTTGGCAGGACTAACATTAGTGCCAGTTAGCACGTGAACCTCGTGAATAATATCAGAAATTGTGGATCCGTTTGTCGGGATTTGTCTCCCCTCACCAAGTGAGATGTCTCAATACTCTGGTTTGACACAATTCCCTGTTTGGTGTTTGTGATGGTACTTGGACTGTTGTTCTGATCAGTTTTCTCCTAAAAGGCTGGGCAGTTTAGTTTTATAACAATTTTTAGAACATTTTTCAGTACATTTTGATATCAGTTTTATAACCTTTATTATTAACATTAACAACTAGAGTCCAAATTAACACGTGCCGTAATCGTTTAATGGCCATATGGGGTTCCTCATTTCGCCCTTTCTATTACACCAGCCATTTTTCTTAATACGAGGTCTTAAGACTTCGACATGGTCACAAAGCTAGTGGAAATTGCTTCATAGTTTAAGGTCCTGTATGGAGACTTTCATGGTTTAGGGAATTATCACATAGGCTTAATTAACCCTGCTAAATCATGTTTGCATGTCCCATTTGCAGGTGTACCTCTCGACCCCTCCCTCCTCACCTCACACTACACACATATTATCTGTAGATCATTTCAGTCACACAACTACAATAATTCTATCTCGATCTGGAGATATATGGCTAATTAATACGCTAAAGTTCGTGGAAACATATATCGATAGTCATGCTGAAGGTCGCTATGGACGTCAGCAATACAAATGGTAGAAAGTTGAAAGAAAATAAATATTTCCAGGGTTTGCACTTAACTTTTTTGTCCAGCAGGACTACCCAGCTTAAGATTCAAGTGGCCCTCCAGCTAATCAAATGGCCCATATGATTTTAATGGGACGTAATGTAAAAAAAGGGAACGTTCCCGTTATGGAATGTGAATTAATAATACTACCCTTAACTTATTGTCTAGTACTTATCTGCATCTAATACTTTTCAAAAAGTAATAATGGTTTGTCTCACGGAGACTACAATATCACAAACAATCTAAGAATTCGCACTTATATTTGACAAATCGTTACGATAAAAGGAAGTTGTTGTTTCTTCTCAAACAGAAACCAACGACTTAAAAACTGCAGCCCTGAAGAAACGCCATATCGTGAAACACTCGATGAAATACATTGTTAAGGTCATATGCTATTTCGTGAAGCAATGCTAGAGTCTATGATAAAACTCAGACTAAATATTATTCCGGAATACCAAATATAATGGTCGTAGGGATAAAAACATGGTAACTGGCTTTGAATTTCTTTATACAGTAAGCAATCACTTTTTAACCAATACAGAAAAAAACCTATAAAGATGCATGTGAAATGTTAAAATACATGTAGGCTACTAGTTTGAAAGTACTGCTCCTTTGATAATATTATAGGATAAATACAACAGCCAATTAAAAGACATTACATACACAGTTTCATGCATGAAGAATTTAAGAATGTACACGTTAACTACGTAAACACATCGAGGAACTCAATTCGAGGAAAAATTCGAGGACGTCAATTCGAGGACTTAGGAGGGCGCTCTTCGTAAGATGGTTTCTACCATACATACAGTTCAGCCAAATTTGTATCTGATGGTGACATCTTGAGGACATCCCCCACACTGATACAGGAGCTGTATGAGGTCACTTTGAGTCCATTCCCCATTTTTACAATTTGAGGACGTCCTCAAAATGACGGTCACACACCTCAACACAAGTCAAGGAGTTGATAGCTATGGCAACACACACGTGCAGCACCCACGCACACATACACACTCACTCATCCGCCTGCATGACTACAAAGGTAACGATTATCATCGAAACCAAATACGGATCTGATCGGTTGATACCTCAAGAGGGAGTCACCAAATACCCTATACAGAAGCATATTATGTTGGCCTGGGCTAGCAACTGTACAAATTAAAATAGGTTCTTTACTAGAATGGACTATCAAGATACAGTAAAGATGCTTGCCCATTTTTATTTTCAACATTCCCTTTGCATATGTTTTAGAATTCAGGTAATGGGATGGTCATATGTTGAACAAGATCGCATACATTTACTTGTTCGTAAAGTACCACTTACTACCTAACTCCTACTATTTCAATGAAATATTTTCCATGGGATCACATGGACTGGACCGTACTTAAAATATCTGTCATGGAGCACGCACGTTCATTAAAATAAATCTTAGGATTTCGTAAATGATCGTTTGTACACGTTTCATACAAAAACTGCCATAGCCTGGAGCACGCATTGACTTAGAGATGTAGGAAGGGAGTGTTGTACATTTCGTACGAAAAAGAATATTAAGACACGTGTATTTTAAACGCTTGTTTGTGTACGTTTCGTACGAAACTGCATTGGAGCACGAGTTGATTAAGATATGAAGGCGATAAAAAGTGTTATATTTCGTTCGAAACAATAGTTGAACTAGATATTTGACAATGCAAATGATCGTTTGTTATAGGCATCAGTATAAAATGGATTGTCTAAACGTTGTGTTCACAATTATGTTATATGATATATTATCTCCATGTACCACCGTTTTCACAAATCGTTGAATTCATCAAAATACCTGGAACTTGCATACTATGGAGGGTCACGTCATCAATGAATTTAAAATGACCTGGGGGATAACTCCACAGTACGAAAACGTACCATCCATAGTATGGCGGGCCATCAGTCTCAAATCGTGGGGAATCGACTTATACCGATTTAAATCGACGTTTACCAATTTCCTTCGACTTATACCAGTTTAAATCGACATATACCGATGTAAATCGACATATACCAATTCAAATCGATGATATGTAAATATATCGGTATATATCAATTTAAATCGACATATACCAGTTTAAATCGATGATATGTCGAATTAAATCGGTATATGTCAATTTCCTTGGACCTATACCAGTTTCTAGAAACTCAAAATGGCATATATCTATTTAAATCGACATATCATCGATTTAGCTCATGAACATATTCCAAATCCCGATTTCGATGATGATTGACATGTGTACAAAAATCACGTGAAGTCACCTGACAAATTCCCCCCCCCCCCTACTTGTGCACATTTTTAAACCACTTACCTATACTAATTAATTTGTTACAACTTTTATATTCCTCCCTATGTAAAATTCATAAAGATCGTGAGTTCAGACAGTCGGCAGGAATTTTGTGATTTCTGTACTGAATGATGGATTTTACCGTCCAAAATGGCTCATTTAGCTATGCTAAAAGCCGCGATACGTGTTCCATGTAACACACAATATGCATACACAGTGTCTGAGTTATAGGCCTACCACACGTTCGTATGTATTATGTTACATAGCTGTAGCACTGGCAGAAAATGGTAAGTTTGAAACTTATTTTTATTTTAAGGCCTATTTGGGTGGTAGAACTTAGATGTAGTATGTGCAGTGAACCTGCTGGCGCACGGAGTGCCAAAGTGTTGCCCCAATAAGGTGCGCTTGGGATCGCGCGACCCCGACCATCTGGATATTTATTGATAAGTGGGCCTGACTCACTGACCAGCTTTACGAGGCAACCAATTTAAACGGTCATCTTCCTAAACGTGATAAAACATCAAAGTCACGAATTACTGGGCTACACGACGTGTATTTAAGGAGGGGAGGGGTAGATACATGGTCATAGCAAGAAAGAAAGTATAACATTTCAAAGGCATTCCAATTCTAATGTGTCCTATTAGGGACAAAGCGAAAGAAGGGGTCCTCAAATCTCAAAATTTGGACTTTTTAATGTCACAAATTTGACTTTTTATCTAAAAATTTTTACTTTTTATCCCATAAGTTTTGACTTTTAAAGTCAAATTTGAGATTGAGATTTGAGGACACTTTTTTCTTTCCTATGTCCATATTAAGCCACCGAACAATTCCACATGTTTCAAGGATTGATTTCTAATACATGGAAAATAAAATTAGATTATTGTAATATTTTCTGCATCGGTTCATTCGTTAAAGAAGAAGATTTTTACATTCCTCCTGTGGGGGAGTGGCAGTACAGCCTGAGGCCAAGACAAAAGTTGTCAAAATGCACCAACTTTACATGTTATAAAAGCTCGATTTGAAATCATTGCTTTGAAAATTATCGGGGCCGTGCCCCCGCCCACCCCCAGTGGTCGGTGGCTCTGCAAATGTTATTTCAAAGTCTAATATATATATTTCTGGTTTCTTTACAATTTTGGTTTGTTCATGGAGTTATTTAGTTCAATGTTGTTTTGCTTTGTTTCCATATCCTCGGAACTAGAACAATATATGAGGGAAAAATCTTTCAACTTATCCTATTTTAAAGTTGTGTTATTTTTTCCCCTACAAGAATACCATTAGTAATATTACACTACTCTTGCCTTGATTTAAAAACATTCCGTGGGGTACGCCAAGGTTGTCCCTTAAGCCCTTACATATTTCTAATATGTGCTGAGGTTCACATACTGTGTATTGCTATCAATGGTATATCCCTATTTTGATTCGATTTGTTTTATTTTGTCTTTTCACGTGCAAATATACAATGTGAAAGGAAGTCTTCTATAAAGCATACAATAGCTTAACAATGTAGAAGACTCCATGAAGAAAGAAAAGAGAAGACAGATGATTAAACGTTTCAACTATAAATCAATTATATGATATTTTAATTAATATGATGCAATTATTTCTTTAATATAACATTTTCTAAATGTTCTACTGGATGATTTATTTTTATTAATTTCAGTAATAGAATTCCAGGTTTTTATTGCTCGATTTCTGAGGCTTAACATTCCTGTTGAGGTATTAGTGTAGTGATAATGCGCATGATTTGCGTGTCTTGTGTTGTGGTGATGTATATCCGAATTACTGATTAAATAATTATGAAATGCATTAGGTTTAGGAGTCCATTCCACGCCTTATAAGTGAAGGTGGCAAGATTTACACGTATTATGTCATTAATTTTCAATACATTAAGATCATTGAATAGGGGGCTGGTGTGATCACGTGGTGCAGCATGTGATATGTGACGGACAGCTTTCTTTTGTAATATAATATTTGGCAATTAGTATCACGTGTGCCAGACCAAATTATCGAGCAATAAGAAAAATGTGGGACCACTAAAGTTTGATAAAGGGTCTTTAATATGTGTTGTGACAGGTAGTGTTTCAATTTTGATAAAATTCCTATATTATTTGCAACTTTCCTGCACACAAGGTAGACAGACACAAACGGGGCCATGGTTCCGTAACATTTTTGGGTTGAACTGGTCTAATGGTCCTGTTGCTTTATTAGGCGTCTTGTTTACCAATAACAGATCAGACCTTTTTAGATTGAATTTCACTCCTAAGCTTTCGAGGCTCAAACGTTTACTAGGTATTTGGTTGTAGAGGGACCTTACTCCGATTGGAAAAGTGAACATTGTTAAAACCCTCGGGCTTTCACAGTTGGTTTATCTCTTTCAAATTCTTCCAAATCCACCGCATGAGTTTATTAAAGAACTAGATGCTATATTTTTTCATCGCATTTGGAGTGGGAAACCCGAAAAAATACGCCGTTCCTCTAGAATTGGTACTATAAGTTCAGGGGGACAAAAAGTCATACATATTAATAATTTTATTCATAGTCTTAAATGTACCTGCATGCATGAGTAGCGATCACTTCTGGAATTGTTTTTTGATTTTCATTTGAAAAAGTACGGCAAATGCGGAAGGATGGACTGGTGAAGGTTAACGAGGATATTGTTGATAGCTTTAGTGATTATCCCCAGTTTATTCCCTCTGTCTCTAGACACATTAATAATAACCTTATTACTCGTGTTAGTACTCCTCCTGCGGCTGTTCATTTCAATATCACAGCCACCCAATAGGAGAAGCCCCGTTTCATTCTGTCAGAGATTCCAAAATGCAATATTTCATTATTCGCTTTCTCCATCGCATTATTGGAACAAACCACTACCGCCATAAAATAGGGCAAATTGATAACCCGCGATGTCACTTTAGTGGTCGCTATGTTACATCTGTTTTGGGATTGCCCTATTATATCGAACTTCATGTTAGTTGTGGATTAAGCTATTTTTGGCAGTCAGTTTATATTTTCGAAGAATGATATATGCTTCGGGTATCATTTGTCTGTGAAATAATAATACCTTTTTAATGTTTTCATCTCAAGTACTTCATTTTCTGTAAATAAAATACAAACACGGAAATTAGATGTAGGGATTTTTTATATAAGTTAAAATTTGCTATTAAACTTGAGAAAGAACTCAAGCAAAGGGGCAAAGCTTTGATTTCTTACGAGCAGCTAAAAGACTCATTTAGTAATTGCACTATACTGTTCAGTTAATTACGATGCATCATTGGTTTTTTGTGCACTTATCATTACTTGTAAAAAGTCTTTCACCTTATTATAGAAGTGGCACAAGAATGTTACCAATAAAAATACCAAGCGTGGTAAAAAATTATTTAAAAAAAGACCAAAGTAATATTACAATCACGAAAATTATTACGACCGCCCTCTCCCCAGTACAAAAAAAGTATGGCATAAAGGTTAGAACATGCTTGTCGCATCTATTCACAGTACCTGGACTGTAAAAACGGATCATGCATGCAGACGGGGAGTAAATCTATAGACTGACGTCCAATCTGCCTTTCCCTATATTTAGAAACGCCTTTGAATGGTTCTCATCCGCCCACGTTATTGAAACCAGTGGCTTGTGCACCGGCTGTAGGGGCTGAAATGTTGGGAAATTTACTTAGCTTTGAGATCACAATTAATCTTTTGCGTCTATTAATCTGTAAATGTTAAAGACAATTATCACGACCGTCTATTTTCAAATGCGAATAGATGTGGCTCGAGGGTCAGAAAGAATGTTTTATGGGATGGAAACTACTTTTTCCGAGCCCTATACACTGTTAAAATTATCTGTCAGCTTACAGACTTTTTTAACATAAATTACCTGTTTTTCCCGTTAACAAAAAATTACTGTATTTTTACAAACAGTTTGTATTGCTACAACAACAAAATGTTATGTAACATGTATTTTCTGTTTATTTAGAAAACAATTGGTTTCTATTTTTTTTAACCAAATGTTACTGCAATCATTAATATTTTTACAGAAGTAACTGTAAACTAAAGTTACAGTTGAAAAATCCTGTTATTTTACAACTGATATCTGTTTCATTGCGATAACATGATCGCAATGGGTTTTTTTTACCATCAATTTGTATTTACTACGACAAAAAAAAACGTTTTTAAACAGAAACTATCATTTTAACGGAATAAACAAATTTTTAATAATTCAATTAGCAACACTATAGGGTCCATTTATAGAATATTCACCGTATGCTTCTTCAAACATAATCTCACTGAACAATATATGGGATGCGCTCCTCTCGAGGGTGTGGTCCAGGGACCCGCTTCAGGCCCTTGGTTAGTCCATGGGCAACGTGTTTTCGGGATCTTTGGGCGATGCCCATGCACGGAAGCTCTAGGGTTATTAAGAAATTGTGATCATTAGAATAAACTCGAAGCAATTAACTGTCTTCAATTGGCATTGAAAGCGCACTAACTAGACGAAAAAAGTTCTATTCAATTTGGCCATTTTTTATTTCAAATAATTTAAGTTTGCCGATCGATTTCATGATGCAGCGGGCTTGTAAGTGAGACAGTCCATGGCCTGACTTATCAGTGCACAAGAAACTGTGCAGCAAATGCAGTACAATACAACAGCGCACCGAACTCCGACCGTGTACGTACGTACACTACTACTGCCAGCGTCCAGCATGCAGTTCACAACACTAGCTGCCTTTTTCGTGGAGGAAGCACTGATGACGCAGGAGAATTCTTCAATATTTGACTGAGGTGGACGTCGTGGAAGTTTCATTAAAGTTTTGGTAGCGAATAAGTTGGTAGAAACATTGACTATTCATCAATAACAAATTCTTAGAAGGCTTTTTGCTTGTTGTTTCGGAAAATCTGTTTAATGTTTTTGTATTACGGATGCGATAACTGAGCTTATACTAGTTATACTAGGCTAGGCCAAATAGCGTAGGGCCTAGCATAAAGTTAGGCTTCAGTGGCTAACGGTGGTCTAATTAGTCCGGAGCGATAGTGTTGAAATAAAAATAGCCTAGGCCTATAGGCTAGGCCCATATACATTGTACAAACTTATGTTTTTTGTTATTGCATGTGCGGCAGTAGCCTAGGCTACTAATATTAATAGGATATTTTGTACACCAATTGTTGATCAAGTTTAACTTTAAGCCTAACAAGTAACATTAGCTTTGAAAACTTATGATACCCAACCAAGCTTAGGGCCTAGTTACAGTAATGCTGCAGTAGTTTAATGCATCTAGACAAAATCATGTGTACACAAAGAAGCAAGTAGGCAAGAGCTTTCCTATATCTTGTAGTTGTACTCTGTACATGTTCAAACATAAAACATTGTGTAAATTCACAGTAACTTGAACAAACGCAGTGCAAATTAAATTGTTGTGGGTTAAGTAGTAAGCTACTCAATCTTTTCCAAATTGGCAGTGTTTTTCTACTCGTATTCTCATAGTACTTAGTATACGTCGTGAGACTAAAAATGTTCGTTGGACTTTGCAACATTTGCAAGGTAACAACACGTTCAGTTAGTGAGTTTGTGGCTCTTGGACGGTGCCATACAAATCAAGCCAATTCTCAATTTCGATGCTGTTTCAAGGATGCAGAAACATATTTTGAACTTTTACAGGTTCTGCTTGCAATTCACTTTTGATCTTGTCATTGCAGTTTCAAGTTAAGTGTTTAGTGGACATACCGTTAAAGTCCCTAAAAAGGGTTCCAATCTTGAGAATGTTACATGATAAACCTTCAGTAAAAGAATGCAAACAAATTATCAGTCTGTAACAGCACTTCAAAATTTCAATTTCGGAAAATAATAACAAAGTGAAACTCGGACTGACATTTTTATCTTTGTTTGAATATTGATATCACAGGAACCAAACTGTAGGCCGGACGGAAATAATTGATCCTAGTTGACAAGGTAGTTGTCAATCATCTTATTGCTGATTTTCAGAGTGCCCTTGTCTACCTCTTTGCCACATACTATGTTTTAAACATTCAGTATCCTGCAGACAGCTGTGTGACATTGGAGTTCATCCAGAAATAAGTGTTAATGGAATATGATTGAATATGTGTACAGTAGACTAGTGGTTATAGCTGGGATTGGAGTTGTAAATCATGGTAGTATTTTCCTTGTATAGTGTGTTTCTACCAACACTTGAGAAAGACTTGAGGTGTAAAATTTAGTTGAGTGATAACACAAGTAAGTCATAATTTGTCTGTCTAGAGAGAAGATCATGATCCCAACTTAGAATACCATTGAAGGTACTGTAACATGAAATTTGGTCATAGTCTAACTTAACAATTATTTATTGTTAAAGAGTAACAGCATCATTAACTTGAAAGATTGTAGAATATTTATGCAGTGACATTATTTGTAGAGCCCTAGTTCTGTCAACATTGTGATTAAACTTGCAACAAAATGCATAGTTGAAAAGTTGATCCTGATAGTTGCTCCAAGTAGATCAGTGTTCTATTTCTTTCCAACTACAATCCACCTGCATTTTGTCGAATTTGAAGTTCATTCTTGTGTTTCATTGTGGGACTCATAGCATTAACTGCTTGTTGAATTGTATAGATGGGAACCAGGCTTGAATCCTTCAAACTGTGCATTCCAAATTGATTTCATGGACAGTCTTCTTGTGGAATTGACTGTTATAAACAACAGCTGTTCTAAACAAAAGTAATAAAAGAATTGTGAATTAGGAAATAGGAAATATGCTGGAAAATGTTTTGACCACAATCATTATGACTTTCATAACTATAAATACAAACTAATATGAAAGCAGTGTGAGTAGCCATTTAATTTATCCCTGAAACAGTGAAGTGAATAATTAATGTGCATCAAATTTTCAGTAAGTATCATATTTTAAAGACATGATTTACTACTGGTCAAGTGTCAAGGTCAACGATCAAAAAATTAATCCCCACATAAAGTGTAACAAAATCAACTCATTTTTTGGGGGGGCAGGTGCTTTGTTGGAATCAACCCACTCACATCAGCAAAAAGTAGGAAATCCTCAGCCATAAATCCCAAAGTGTTGTCTCTTTTGGAACATATCAAGGATGAGTCAACAAAGTAAAAAAAAAATCAAACAGTGTATTATGGTGATCAGTGGACTTATTTCGAGTTTAGTGACTACAGGAACCATTTAGAAATGTTTGTTTTTTGTTGCATTCAACTCATTCAAAATAAAGTTAAGATGGTGACTTCTGGCGGGAACCTCAATGTCGCCTTTAGCCACTCTTAGTGTTCCTTTCATGTATATAGACATTCGGATTATATTTAAGGAACGCTCAGGTGGATGATGTTTTTATGGACTACGATCGGTACACAGACCTAAAACAATCTGCACACCAATCTCCATATTCTCTGCCTCCAATGGTTTCAGATGAAATTTTGTTTTAGATAAGTAGAAGTACTGAAATCTATGCATTTTCATGGGCTTTGCACACAGATCCTTCTTACAATTTTTGAGGTACCAGCAGTTTATTTTATCACATCTGTGGCTGGTTTGGAATTGACAAGTTTATAACGGCATACACCAATATTTTCAACATTGAAAAAGAGTTTTACTGTTTCAGTTTTGGAGTTTAAGTTACTTCCTTGTTGATTTACTGAGTGTTAAGCTTTTAGTTTCAATTTTTACATTTTAATTGCAGAAATGATTGCATGTTCATGATATCATGGCTCATCTTTATATGAACATGTTTGAAAAGTTGTGTAATAATAATTAAAAAGTTTGAAGCTTATAACACCAGTTAGCCCTTAAGCCTTCCATGAAGTAAGGGTTTGGCTAATGATGAGGAGGCACTTAATGATTTGTTTTCCATTGAAATGCCCACTTTGGGATAGTTTGAAGGTATTTGTCTTCCCATAATGGGATCTTTCCACTTCATGGGTTGGAAAATAATGTTTGAACTGATTTACAGAAGATGATCATATAGTTGTTGTTGAATAGTTGGTCATAAGCCACATACCTTGACCAACTGTATGGAGATTTTTTACTACTGTGTGGAGGCTGACATAATATAGTATATGATTGTAAATACATTACAAGGATATTATCGTATGAAATGTTTCCTTTGCTTAATATTCAGTGAAGAGCTTTTTGCAATACATGCCATTTAGAAAGTTTATAATTGCAATCAGTTTACAAAATTAACTGTCACATAGTTTGTGGGATTTTTTGGGCAACTTAATTGGCCCTAACCTAAAGATAACAACAAATGAAGTAGCATTCAAGGTATTGATTTTGGTGTAAGGTGATCTTACCACCTCTTGAGAACAGTTGCCAAACCTGTATATTAACTTATTGTTCCTATACAGACTTTTGTAACTGGTTTGTAATTGCCTTGGCCTGAAGTTTGTAATATCAGTCACCAGTCTTTTCTCAAATGTTGAAAAGTAGAATTATTGTTTCAGTGTTGAAGTTTAAGTTCTCTACTCGTTGTTTTATAATTGAGTTTTGTGTTTCTAGTATCTACTTAAGAAGCTTTTAGTTTTAGTCAAGTGATTAAAAGTGATAGGTTAAAAGCAACTTTTGTATGTGCATTTCAACGTACTTCTACCGTGTATTTTTGTCGTATTCCCCAAGTATGTACTTCCTTTTTGTGCAGGTCCAATTTGTTCATATTTAAATTGACTATGAAAACTCATATTTTTATTCCTGAATATACCATAACAAGCTGATTTCTACATAAAAACATTAATTTGGATATGCCAGAACAATGTCATTGGTAATTTCATGCCATATTTCCTTCTTTCTGGGATACGGATCTCTTCGAAGAGAGCAGTGACTGTACTTGTGAGATCATTCCACTACATAAAACATGGAATGCGTAAAGTATTAATCTACTCTACACATACATCAAATACTCATAACATTAATTCTAGCTTTGTTAGACCACAAATGATTCAAGATGCAAAGTTTTGGTGCATGTTTTGGTATATACTGTACAACACTGTATCATACTCCCCACTATTGACCCTGAAGTGGAAATATGATCCATCCCATTCAAAACATACCAAAATGTCCACAGTAACGTCCACGTAATGTCCATCTATGAAACTAGTACAACAAAGAAAACTCTATATAGACCTAATACTGGTTACCACACCAAATACTCATAACATCAATTCTAGCTTTGTTAGACCACAAATGACTCAAGATGCAAAGTTTTGGTGCAAAACTGTTTTGGTATATACTGTACAACAATGTATCATACTCCCCACTATTGACCCTAAAAGTTGAAATATGTTCCATCCAATTCAAAACATACCAAAATGTCCACAGTAACATCCACGTAATGTCCATCTATGAAACTAGTACAACAAAGAAAATTCTATAGACCTAATACTGGTTATTGAACAAACTCATGAGTGATTGTCCTCTGCAAAAATTGGGCGAGCGAAACTATACACTTGTAACTAAGACTCTGTATGTCTAGTCTACTATCTAAGTTCAGGACACAAGAACAATGTTGCACAGTCATGATAGTCACACTTCACAATAGGCCTACGAAATGTTGAAATGCAAACTCAACATTCTTGAAGTGGTCCTCATTCAATGTCAATTTTGACTAGCATTGTAGATGATTCTGTATCCCACACACACACACAATTGACTTCCAGATAGTTTATTGAACAACACCTGGGCTGTTGGTGGTCATCAGTCAATAGTTTATTTGGTGCCATGATGTGCTCTTCAGGCATGCAGGGATTATAAGTTGCAACTACCAGCTTTCAACAAAATAAATTTGTAAGCATTGGAAGGTTTCCAGTAGAGGTCCCCATTGGAGCCCATGCATGTTTATTATGTATAAATACAGGGTTTCCACCACACTATGTCCCGTACGTCACATTTTGTCCTGTACGTCACATTTTTAAATTTGATAAATAGATATACAGTGAATATTATTTCAATTTTTTTGGGATGGATTTTGTTGAGCAATGTTCTTAATTAGAACTTTATAGAATATCACAAAAAAAAATTGTTTCTCCTTATCAAAACTTGAAAAAAAGTGCTGAAAATTGTGACGTACGGGACATCAGTATTTGGACACTAGCTAATTAGCATATTTAATTGATGAACCCCCAAACATAATATGTCAAAATTATTGGAAGGAAGGGTGTATCATGTCCCACATAACTTATATTCAATTAGTTCATATTGCTGGCAGGGAAATAGAATTCCAAATGTCCCGTACGTCACACTGCAATTTGAATTTATGCAAATTAGCCGGCTGTAATTGTTCGAATAGGCAAAAAAAAAATTAAAAATTATGAAAATCTGAAACTTCAATAATTCAGCTTTAGCATGACACCACATTTAGGGTGCTGGAGTAAAGTTTGAAATTTGGCTTCTAGGGATACAATAGCTTGGACCTGCCCTTTTGTAGAAACCTTGTCGTAAACTGAGACACATAAAACCCATCAATTTATCTAATTTCCACACTTATGTTTCTTTCTTATGCAGACGATAAATCATTAAGAATTCACATAAAAAACTTGTTAAAGGATATATTTTGATAGTAAAACACGTTAAAAGCGTCTGTAAAAAGAACCCATAAATTTGAATTTATCAGAGGATTTAAGTAAATTTACTGAACAATTAAAATCAAAATCTTGTAAAAGAAAAAACAGAATTTAGAAGTAAAACGCGTTAAAACCGTCTGTGAAAAAGCAGACATAAATTGTAATTTTATCAGACGATTAAGTGAATTTACTAAACAATTAACATCGAAAACTTGTGTAGTGCATCGCACAGGGAGCCATGTGTTGGTTTTACATGTGTCCCTTTCGGCGTTCGTTGCTGTACCATTACACATTATAATTTACTACGAACACCAGACAAATTAACGCTCTTTAGAAATGTAGAGTTATTGCCGAAGATGTTGCTTTTTAAGACGTAATTGAGGTGATTATATGTATATTATATTTAAGCGTTGGCTCATGTTAGGATAGGGAAGTTTTAGTGAGTTTGTGACTCACAATTCGTATTTTCGTTTGTACAACGTGGACCTAGTCTCAGCGTGGGTTAGCCTATCGTGATATCGTGGGTAGGCCTAGGTTTATTGTTTCCGAGAATGCATAACAATGGTATTCAAGTTTAAATCGAGTATTTTCTAGGGTTTAATTAAGTTTTCTACTGTTACAATATATTATTATAAGTTCACATGTCTGGTGATTGTTGTATTCGAGGGCATCGTGTGTTCATTGTCAAAGCTAAGCGTGCCTTTCGGTGAATTGTTAAGTGTGTATAAAGTATTTTCGTACTATATTCCGATAGAGCGCCCTCTCATAACAAACAAGATGGCTGCGCCCATATTATCGTTGAATATATGTGTGTGTAATAGGCAAGCCACCCGAGTGAGCTTGCGTAACATTTTCTTATTATTCATTAAGGTATTCATTAAGGTATTTTCTTTCATTAATCACCACTTTATGTGTTAACCAGCACTGATTAAGATTAAGTTCACCTCTGTTGATATTGGTTTTGGACAAAATGCCTCTCGCTGCTGTGGTAACCACAATTAGTTGTTCAACGTTGTATACTATAATACGTTACACGTTCTGTGTACGGGGAACTGGTTGAGATGTAATTGACTAGATTAGTTGTGTTATTGTTTTATAAGTGTAATGCCCTGCCCAGAAATGGACAGAGAGATTGTTAGGCAGACGTGCCAAGATTTAAATGTCGCAATCTCATTATAACTATTATGTGTTAAGTCTAGTGGTACTCCCAGTTCTACCCTTGTCATTGTAGTTATTCAGACAGCGTAGAAACCAGCCTAATTGGGTCACAGAGAGTTATTATCTTTCAGGAAAATCACCTGAAGGTGCTGCACCGTCCTTTTTGTTTATGTAGCCATTTAAAATTATCTCGAACATGCTATGTGAGAGAAGAAATAATAAACCATTCGACCACCAGAACAACCGGTGGTAGCAATTTAGCACTCTCTTCTGCCTATTTATTCCTTCGTGTCTTCACAAACGGTGTCAGAAGTGGGATACATGCAGAACAAAAATAAGGCATCAACGAGATAAAGGACGGTGGCAGTATGTCGTCCAAGGCACTTAAGGATCTGCAGAAGCAGTCGGATGGGCTGGCGGCAGAACTGGCTAGAACAAAGGTGGGAAACCAGATGCGCAACCTAATACGGTATACGTTTTACCCAGTGAACGGAAGCTGCGATCTTTCACCGGGACCGATGGCCTGCCAGTGATGACCTTTGTGGAAGACATCCGTACGGCACTAAAGGTGAGAAGATTGCGAGGGACCGAGGCAACTGACTTTGTCATGTCATACCTAGCCGGAGCTGCCAGGCGGGAGATTAGACACCAGCCAGAAAAGGTGTCCACCGATGCAGATGCCATCCTCCGCACACTCTGTGAGACCTTTGGAGAAAGGAGGAGTCAAGGTTCAGTGATGCGGGAGATCTGTAGTAGTGGACAGAAAGATGGCGAGACCGTATCGGATTTTGCCTTTAAATTGATGGCTCTGGCAGATGAGCTACCAAAGATCCCTGGTGCCCCAAAGCCTGAAACTGCCATCAAAGAACAGTTTCGGGATGGACTGATAGATGGAGTGCTGCGACGGGAATTGAAGAGGCTCATGAAAGAAGATCCAGGCATATCCTTTATTAAATTAAGGGACTGGGCGCTGGATTTGGCGGAAGAGGAGAGCGATTTCGTCCCGAGGCGAACTCGACGAGCAGCTGTTAACAGTACGGAAGCTGCCACTCACCAACTTTCTGCTGTAGTGGAGAAACTTGCCAGCACTGTCCAGACCCAGGCAGATGTCATGGAAGCCATTATGGTGCAGCAAGGAGAGATTGTTTCACGGCTAGAAAGATTGGAGAGAGAGGGTCAACGATTTAAAGGTAGGGGGCGGCCCAGAACCGACAAGAAAGACATTCAGTGCAGACGGTGTCACCAGATGGGGCATTATGCATCAGAATGCCCGAGCCCAAGTCCCATTAATGTGCCATAGGGAAACTAAGCTCGCCCAGTTCCGTGAGCCAGGTACTGGGTGGACCAGTTAAAGAGCAACAGGGCTCACAAGGAGTGGAGATTGTAAGTGCATGCAAAACCACGACGGTGTTTGTAAATGGAAAGGCGGTCAAAGCAGTTTTGGATACAGGCTCTGAGGTAACCATCCTATCAAAGAGGTGTTTTTAAGATCTGTTTGGTGAGACGCCAATAGAACACATCAATTGGCTCAAGATCAGCTCTGCCGATGACAGAAGATCAAAGAAACAAAGCTGTTGAGCTTCTGCGGAGAAATGCTGAGATATTTGCTACATCAGATGATGACCTGGGCAATGCAGAGGGTGTCTCCCACAAGATACCTCTCACCGATGAAGTACCTGTCAGACAACCATTCCGTCGGATTCCGCCGTCCCAATGGGAAGAAGTAAGGGAACACATCCGGAAATTGCTAGACAAGGGAGTAATTAGACCAAGAACCAGCCCTTATGCTTCTCCGATTGTTCTGGTACGGAAAACAGATGGCAGCCTTCGAATGTGTGTTGACTACCGGAAACTCAATCAGAAAACAATTAAAGACGCCTATCCCATCCCAAGGATAGAGAATTCAATCGACGCACTGCATGGGTCTCAGTGATTTTCTGCGATTGACCTCCTCCTGGATGACATATTAGTGTATTCCCAGACCTTTGAAGATCACTTGACCAATCTGCAGAGGGTGTTTGATAGATTGAAACAACAAGGTCTGAAGATCAAGCCCTCAAAATGTACATTTTACCAGAGTGAAGTGACCTATCTTGGTCACAAAGTAACCCGTGCTGGGGTGATGCCAAGTCCAGACAAGATCCAGGCAGTTAAAGACTGGCCTGCACCGCGGAATGTTAAAGAGCTTCGGTCTTTTTTAGGATTCTGCTCTTTTTACAGGAGGTTTGTGTATAATTTCTCACAAACGGCCAAACCACTTCACACTTTGGTCTCTACCTGCCTGCATCAACAGAAGAGTACTAAGACTGTTCCTTTTACGTGGTCCGACGAACACCAAGAGGCGTTCAAAATTCTGAAGCAGAAATTATGTGAGAATGTTGTGTTGGCGTACCCAAATTACACCTTGCCATTCGAGCTGGAGGTAGATGCGTCACTATGCGGATGGGAGCTGTGCTGTACCAAGTGCAGGATGGAAAGCGGCGAGTACTTGCCTTTGCCAGTAGAACTCTCCGTGAATCGGAGAAGACCATGGATAGATACTACAGTTTCAAGCTAGAGCTTCTTGGGTTAAAGTGGGCAGTCACAGAGAAATTTCGGGAGTACTTACTGGGACACAAGTTTGTTGTATATACAGATAGTAATCCTCTAGCTCATCTGGGGAATGCTAAGCTGGATGCAGTTTCTCAACGCTGGGTGGGTGCCCTTGCTGCATTTGACTTTAAGACGTTTTACAAGCCCGGAAGATCTAACACCGTAGCGGATGCCCTTTCCCGAATACCGCCCTTGTCTAACAACCCGGATATTGCTCCATCTGCTGAATGTACCCCCATGTGCACAATTGTCCCTGAGGATCTACAAATGGCAACAGTTGCAGCAATTACTGGTTCGAAGCAAGAAATCACCTGTCCGGATCAGATTCACAACATTACCAAAACGAGAACTACCCCTTATTACCCAGAGGATAATGGCCAAGCAGAACGGTTTAACAGAACCCTACATGATCTGTTGAAAACACTTCCACCCTCTAAGAAGAGACGTTGGTCTGAGTATCTACCAGAAGTTTTGTATGCCTACAACTGTACTCCTCATGCCTCAACTTGGTTTTCCCCGTTTTATTTTATGTATGGCAGGGAACCTGTTTTACCTGTAGATTTCTTGTTGAATCAACCACACTCTCAAACCGCAGATTCAGTAGATGAGTGGATTTTCGAACATAATGAACCTCTCTCTCTCTGGCCCACAAGAAAGCAGGGGAGACGCTAAAACATCAGGCTGCAGCACGTAAACGACACTTTGACAAACGTGCTGAGGAAAAAACCACTGAAATTGGTACCAACGTCTACACCAAAAGCCACCCCCGGGGAAGACACAAGATTGCAGATGAGTGGGGAGCTGACGTTTATAAGGTTCTCTCCCGTCCAAAGGACAACTCTGTGTATGTAATTCAGCTCGCCGATGGCTCTGGTTCAAACAAAACGGTTCACAGAAGGGAAATACGTCCTTGCCCATCACCCAGTCTACCAGTTCCACTACTCCATGGAAATGTTCCTGACAACACCGACACTAGAGATATGTCCTTGCCTCGACTGACGGTTCAAACATCGTACCTTAGTGACAGTTCTGATGATTCTTCTCTCCATTCATCGGATGACGAACAACCACCACTTCGTCGTAGCGGTAGAGTAAACCGGGGACAACATACAAATCCGTACAACGTCCTTAAACCTGTTAAGTGTTAAGTAAACATAGTTCTAGTCAGGGTTTCCTTATTGTTTTTGGTACTGTGGACGAGATATCCAATTGTTTTGAAGTCGTAAGTTGTGTTGCGTTATGGCAGCATTAGTTATCATCCGTATTATCAATACTTTTATTTCAAGTTGATGGTTCACCTTGCGTCGTACTGAACTGCTTATTATATTGTTGTGTACCTTAGCAATTCAAACTTGGGTTTTTTTACTTACAAGTTATGCTCACTAGATGGTAGTTTTCAGAAAAGTGTAGTTGTTTTACGACATTCGTTGTTATACAGTGCTTGATATTCTCGTTTTCCATAAGGGTTGACGATCAGTTTAATTTTTTAATACCATGTTTTAATTTTGTTGAAGTATTATTTCCTAAGTAGTTTTGGGACAAACTTAGTTCAGCAGGGGAGTGTAGTGCATCGCACAGGGAGCCATGTGTTGGTTTTACATGTGTCCCTTTCGGCGATCGTTGCTGTACCATTACACATTATAATTTACTACGAACACCAGACAAATTAACGCTCTTTAGAAATGTAGAGTTATTGCCGAAGATGTCGCTTT
>KN885986.1:72289-86054 GCA_000934455.1 Apostichopus parvimensis
AACGAAAAACTTAAAGTATAAATAACAAACAGTTCTATGTCAAAGCTGTTGCCGGTGGTTCCTAGTACTGTTTCACTTCTGGTGGCGATCAGTTCGGCTGGGGTCTCCGTCTCAGCGTAATATAATAATAAGAAAATGTTCCCATCCGGGGTAAAGTAATAAATATAGCTTGGAAACAGTGCCTATATGTGAAGTGGCAAGTAAAATGCTTCCGGTTTCTCCAAATGTTATAAGGTAAGGCAGAATAGAGTTTCGTAAATTATTCTCTAGACTTTTTTTCACGTTTGTGTCATATAGGGGTTGAATCCCGGGACTCTCCCCCTTCATACGCCTCCCCCAGGGACGAGTAGGTTGTCACCCACCTGCCCGATCCTTATGCTCCGCTGTCAATGCTCTGGCTTCCAGATATATACTGTACATGTGTTAGCTTAGAGTATATTGGAGGAGACTGCGCTGTACGCCTTTGGGCTAATATTGTGTATAGGTCTAATATTATCAGACCAGCTGCCACATGAGTTCGATACTTGTATGTCTTTTTAATTTTTACTTGACTTGAAAATTCTTTTTGTTTTACTAATCGCAAGCATCACGTAAGAAAAATTTCCCATGCAAATAATTTCAAGATCGTGTAAATTGATTCAAACTCTATGATACCATAACAAGGTGAACGAAGTTATATATGACCAGCATGCTTCTAATTGATTCTTTCGAACGGAAATAAATAAATCAATCAATAATGCACGAGAATCTCGCACACAGATACTCGTTGTTCGTATATTTATCTTCGCAATTATTTTTTTCTCAGGTGAGTTTGGCCTGTTGGTTATGCTAATGTAAAATCATATAGTACGCACGCAAAGTTTTTAATGGTAACTAGCGTTATAAAATCGTCCCAATAGACACAATCGGCGACTCCGAGCAGCGGTGGTCACGTGACGTATAGTCGGTACAGAATCATAACAAACCATCGCGCGACATTTGCGCAGTGTTTAAGCACGGGGGATTGTCGTAGTTTTCCGACAGCATAGCTGAACGGCAAGGTATGATCCTTCTTCCATCGGCAAGGTAAGGCAGAATGTTCAAAAACGTTCGTTATATATTCTTTCTAGCAATCTCTGTGCAATTTAGGCTCCGGAATTCTACATGTATTATTTAATCAAATTATAGGATGTTTTCATGTAACTGCAATAATTTTCCTCTTGCCAGGCATCATACATTATTCTATCAACTCAAGGTAGTGTTGAAAAGAATTTGTTTTTGTAGATGACATACTGTAGATGGTATACTCTATTCAGTACATGATAGTTATTGTGTTGAATACATGAATTAAACTTACAATAACTAGTACTGTTTGTTCGGTGTCAACCTGGTTTTCATTTATTTATTTTGTCAAATAAATACAACTGTAGTAGACATATATACTGCTTTCTTTTTTTTGAGCACATTTTCACATAGATCTGATAATTGGAATGGATTAAACACAGAAATCAGATTGTTTTCCACTTTCTTTGCTATGTTGACAGAGATCTGATAAATGGAAGAGACTTAACATAAAAATTGTTCAATTTACTTAACAAACTATTCCAATATTCTTCATCAAACAGTATCCTTATTACTGCCATCTCATGTGAATCACTTAAATATACAACAAAGTCACACCATGATAACCCTGAGATTGCTAATTGTCCTTGGACCTGATCGTAATACCCATGAGGATGATTTTTCATGAGGGAATACATGTTAGTGTGTCCTTTCTTTAAATAGAAACCTTTAGAGGATACAGCTTCCTCGAGAGAAAGTTCCTTCTGAACAAGTGGACACTTTATCTCCAACAGTCCAAAGCACTCCTCCATGGATGGATCATACACTTTGCCATCTGGTGTTGCCCCAAGATGCGGCATATCTGGATTTACAAGAAGCCCACTCTCGAAAACTCTGAAATTCTTGATTTGTTTGGCACATTCCTTTGCATACACATTCCTCGCAGTTTTCTCATTGGCTTGCCCATGTGAAACCGATCGTATGCTGCCTAAATTTCTGCTGCAAAATACTGCTTTGAAGAAAGACTCTGTTGGCTCTTTTACTCTCTAATTTACTTTCCCAAAATTGGATGCAGTTAAACGCAGCTTTCTCTGCTCACTTGTGATTGTTGCACCGTTCTCTTCTCTAAGCTTATGGCTTCACATAAGCTGATTTGAAGCTTATCACGCAGACTGTCGTCTATATCAATAAATGACACATTCCTTTGCATAGCAATAGGTAGATCTGGGAAGCCTTTACATTCATGTGGTTGTTGAACCGTTGACCGATCACCACTAAAAAACAGCTTGACTTTAGGTCTGCCGTGATCTAATAGTTGATAGGAAAGGCAAGAGCCTAATGGTACGGTTCCCAAAGGAGTGTCCACTGTCATGGTTTGTTCCTGGTCACTCAGCAAGTATGAGAATGGTGGTGCGTCGTCTAAATCTCTTAAATAGGATGCTTCGTCTATAACACCTATCTGGGATGCAACACATTTCATCATTGCTGATCTTGGATCATAGAGCTTGCAAAAAACTGAGGCCTTTTTTCTCTCCCCAAGTTTCATTTGCTCTGTTACTGGCTTTGCAAAGTGTGTTCCCATCACAGGCAAAGACTCCACTGACTCTTGTCTCGGAATATGCCACTCCTGTGGCCTACTGGTTTTACTAACATCAATCGGAATTTGTTGCAAATCATCAGAAAAATAATCCACCATTTGATAAAGCAATGCAAAAATGTGGTTACACAACCCGCAATGCAGGAGCAATGTGCTGTAATTACCTGTGCTCTCCCTTCAAATGATAGAACTTTCAAATTTAATGAATGAGGAGATTCGTTCTCCATGCTGCGGTGGCATCTACCATACACAATGTGTTCTCCCAGGCCGTGGCCTACTGACGCTTTGCCTTCGTCCGGTAGCGACTCCAACACTGGAGCAACAAGCACATCGTGTACATACCTCTCCTTGAAAAACTTCCAGGATTTTGTGCCACTGTTTCTAGGAGCTTTGCCAAACCATTCCGACAAAGTTAGGCCGTTGACACTGGGCACACTTCCGATGGATTTAGAATAGTTGAAATCGTGATGTAACCAACAAATGCAACAAGAATCATGACCCTTACAACAGTGGCACTCGGCTGACGCCATGTTGTTGCCATACACCGCACTTGGTTTGTTTACATTGTATACGCACTATAGGTCACGTGACGCCGGTCGCCGATTGTGTCTATTGGGTTCTCCCGATTGACAATTATCTGTGGGCCAATTTTTCGGGGGGGGGTTCCTGGGGGAAATTGTCCGGGAGGGTAATTGTCCGGGGGTAGTTGTCCGGTGGGGAGTCGACCGCGGTGGGATTTGTCCAGGGGAAGTTTTCTGGGCTGGGAACTGTCCGGGTGGGAATTATCTGGGTGGGAAAATCGACATCTACCAGTTTAAATCGATGATATGTCAAATTAAATCGTTATATGTCATTTTAAATCTACAATTCGACTTATACCAGTTTAAATCGACATAGACCAATTTAAATCGACATGTAAAAGAAGTACGTAGGCTATCGTGTGATTGGAAATGGTCAACTGACAAGGCTGTATCGCTAGTGGAAGATGTTATGTTTACCTCATGGGGGCTCACAAAGAGGATACCATTCTGCTGTAAAACCACGCTAAGTCAAAGGTCACATATAAGTGTGGTTCGAATCGAAGTTTTCGTTGGGTCGATGGCAGCAAACTGTTTGGAGCCAATACGGCAGAACTTTAACGTGCATTTACGGTAAATTGAAGAATAATTACTAGGGTTTGGATGATAACGTTATTTATATTTAGTTTCGGTCTCATAAAATACTTGATCTGTTTGGAACCTGTTTATTATTCAAACATCTACTGTCAGACTCTTATAAATTCCCTCTGTCCGTCATACGCGTTTGTTTACGAGAAAAAAAAACGGCAAGTAGTCGTGTGTTGCTAAGGAGCAACGAAAGTAATACATTTCTGTCATGTACATTTGTGTACAGTCCTGATAAGCTGCTTGTGTGCCCGCTGCAGCACGATATTTTAAAAGAAAATATTCAAAATAGCAATTTGGAATTGAAAATTGCAATAAATATTGGAAAAATGTACCAATTACATAGATTACACTGTTCGCATAGCTTCACAAGAAAACGTGGTATGCTATGAGATAATCACAAAAGTGGTTGTAGAATACACATTCAAGGAGTACTATAAGAGTTGAGTGCTACAAGGAAGCACGTCACATGACCCTCCATGGTTGGTACGTTTTGGTTTCGATGATCATCGTAACCTATGCAGTCATGCAGGCGGATGAGTATGTGCGTGCGTGTGTATGCTCGTATATGTGCGTTTGTTTTGTATTCTGACCGAGGACTTGAACAAAAAAATTCCAGGTCCTCGGTTGTGATTTCTAAAGAATCACCACGTCCTCGGAAGAATTCTATTGTATGGGGTATTGTTAAGGTTAGGGTACTTGGATTTGAACAATGGAAAATACAATGGGGTCCTCGGTCTGAATGTAATACAACATGCATGTGTGTATGTATGCGTGTGTGACGCCTTGCTTTTAAACACGATATCTCAAGAAGGGAAGCTTGGACCGATCCCATATTTCGTGTGTAAGAGAACCACATTTAGTAAAAAAAGGCTATTGTTTTTTTTTGGAGGTCAAAGGTCATTTCTGGTCTTTAGGGATCAATTGTGAAAACGTTGTATAAACAATATCTCAAGAAGAAAAGCTTGGATCAATCTCGTATTTCGTGTGCATGCAGGAGTACCACATTAAGTAGAAATAGCCTATTGTTTTGTTTGGAGGTCAGAGTTCATTTGGGGTCACTAGGGATCAAAATTTGAAAACCTTGTAAACACGATATCTCAAAAAGGGAAGCTTGGTCGAGTCTCATATTTAGTATGTAGTTGTGATACGTTCAGTACAAAAAGCATATTGTTTTAAATGAAGGTCAATGGTCATTTGGAGTCACACCAGATGTCAAATTGTGGAACCATGTTTCATAATCTCCCACCGACCAGCCTAGTCAATAACATTTGCGTTACGCCTCATAAGAATAGGAGGCTGTTGACAATTGGAAATAAGCTTATTGGCATCCGTAGAATCAAATAAAATTCTCGCGAACGAAGTTCCGTAGGCTTCGGCACGTCGCTCCGGAGCATACTTTCGCTACATACATTGCGCTCAAAAAGTTGTACTCATTGTATAAGATAGAGCGGTGCTATTGGAAGTTTTCCGTCGTATTTCGCAATTGTCCAGATTCAATGCCAAATAAAAACTTCAGGTTTGGATGAAGTTACGTTGAGGGAATGACCTGGCGCCGTTTTCGAAACTTAACTGTCGCCTAGTTAGATATTTGACTATGACCAAACTCCATGCGAATTAATTGTGTAAAACGGTCTTTGTTTGGCACTGAGTTCACGAGCTGTGTCTGGATCGGCTGTTGATCTCAAGTTATGTTCTCCCATCAGTTTTAGCATATAGCTGGGCCTTAAAGTAACGTTCGTCTTTTGTAACGTTTATAATTATGGGAAAACTCGAACAAACCTGGCTAGGCCTATTGGCAAATTTATGTAGTCTAGGCCAGCAACGGTGGGGTAAAGTTGGGTTCGTTAAACACAACAACGTGAATAATACAAGTCAGAATACCAATACACTTTAGATGGCAAAATATCTCCTAACTCATTTCTTGAAGCATTTTCCTTCTGGCTTTCAGTCATAATTCGCAAGATATCCAACAACTTTAAGGAAATTTGATACAAGTTCGTTGGTGTTGTTGCTGCTAGGATTTTTCGGATGATAGATGACCTTACGACCTCAGATTTTCAATGCGTAAAAGATCACTTTGATTTAGGCAGTGTAAGGCAGTTATAGCGATATTTTTTGCGCACCAATCTGCAGCTAAAAGACAAGATAAGTAATTGGGAAAATGTACGAAGTCACGCTAATCGATAGCGGTTCAAAGTAGCAGTCAGGTACTGTATATGCTCAGGACTCGCGCACACCTATACTGTATAGTATATGCCTAGTATTATAGGAGCCCTAATGTTACATTATAATAATAATAATAATAATACTAATAACTAATATTTATCATGCGCTAATTATAAACAAAATGGTTGTCAAAAGCGCCAAGCTATCTTCGTAGGTATTTTGCAGATGAGAGGTGAGAGGTCAATTACTCTGAAAAACCTTTTACATAATATCTAACGATGGGAATCGTGCACTTCTCATACTTGGTGTGTGGATTCATAACATTGAGTATACTATACCCCTATTGTTTTTGGTGGAGGTGTGCATTGCCACGCACAGTAGCCGGACCTGTGTTTATCATGTCATAGTGTAATTGTATCAAAATGGTGGTTCTGATCATTTCTATTGAAACAGCTAGTTCTGGTTACTAACAAGTCTAGTGTAAAGAAGTCATCGAGAACTCAATGCATTTTGCATACTGGATGTCTCCTCATTGATGATAGTCGGACCATGCTGAATCTGGCCAACAGATCGCTGACAGACCGCTGAAAAATTAACAGTCTACCACGAATAGTGTATTGAAGGTCATGAAGTTGCACAGCCATTCGAGCTTTCCCAGGAAGCAACAAAAGGTATCTCGAAAAACAGTCGTTGCTAAAATTCAAAACTGTAGGTGGCATACTACTGTTAGCGTCTATATCAATCAGCCCCAAGTATTCTCCTTCAGGAAAAAATGCAAATTAGGAGCAGGAGAACAACTTTTTATAAGTTATCAATTAGGATCTGCTTTTTTTGTGGCTTGTCTTTAAAATTTATTTTTGATAAGTTAAAGAGAAACATAATCTAAGCATTCTGGTGAAATTTGCATTTAATTCCTATGTACCGTTTTTGAGATATGAACAGTTGAAGTTGCCACCTTTGGTACCAAAAGTGAACTTGGAGCAACAGGTGTGACGTCATGGTTGCACATTAGTAAATAATGTTTTGTTTTCCTTCAAAACCTACGTTTAATTTTATATCCCACAATTGGATGCATCCATAATGTAAATGTACCATAGGTATTATATAAACTTCACATCCCCTTTAGACAAACTAATAACCCTATCTAATCCAAGGTCAAACTTTCAATGGACTGAAAAATAAAGAAAAAACAAAACATTATTTGGCAGTGTGCAACTATGACATCACACATGTTTGCTTCAAGTTCACTTTGATAGAATATCAGATACCTTCATTGACTTACCCGGGGGGCGCGCCCCCAACGCCCCCCCCCCTGGATACGCGCCTGTTCAACTGTCAATATCTCAAAAACGGTACATATGAATTGAATGTAAATTTCACTGGAATGCTTAGATTATGTTCCTCAGTAACATATCAAAGATAAACTTTGACCTAACCTATTCTTGTGTGTGCGTGTGGCTTGCATGTTGAGAACATGAATGGAAGCACATGCGGTGCAAAAATTGAGTCAATTGAGGCAATTGTAGACCAGTGCAGTCCTCCCAGGAGCAGCGTACGAAAATTGTTTACGACTGAGTAAAGAGGTTTTGTTTACAAGTAACGAAAACTTCAGACTCTCGTAGCAAAAAATCTGCATGATCATGATACGGAAAATTGATGGTGCCATGAAAGGCCAACTCGTCAGCTATCCGTAGATGTGTAGCGTTTAGCTAGTGAAAACTTCTATCTAGACTTAGAGACCACATTAGTTTTGTGATTTAGTATTTAGGTCAATGGGGCTTTTAATGGGCGTATGCTACCTGTAGCCACAGAGGTTGGTCGAAAGGTCGACCGCAAGTTATGAGAAATATTCGGAAACTTTTGTCAACAGCACAAGGGCTACTATGTGAAGCGAGATGTTTCTGAGACCGAAGGGACAGGAAGAAATATACAGAATTGGTGAAGTTTTCAATTGAGGAATAATATTATGGCGCAAACAACTGTACCTCATTATTAAGGCTCAATGACTCAAATTAAGTAAACCCAAACAAGGTTTTTTTAATGTGATATATTCTTTGTTTGGTTGCTCGTAAGAGATTGGAAAATAAACATCCTATGTTGTTAATTGCTTTATTTCACCGAGTGAAAAAATTTCAAAACGAAAAAACATGACAACTCCCATTAATAGTTTAATTTAACCCCGTGACAATTTTTGTGCCATCAAATGACCATCATACACGAATGTAAGGGACATTAATCTTTCGTTTCCATGACATTTCATATGTACGGCTCTGCTTGCCGTCAGAGCGGTATAAAGGGACACGGCTCAGAGTCCTATATAGAGATAAGGCTCTGCTTGCTGTCAGATCTAAATATACGGCTCTGCTTGCTGAAGGTAGCATACGCCCATTAAAAGCCCCATTGACTTACACACTAAATCACAAAAGTAATGTGGTCTCTAAGTCTAGATAGAAGTTTTCACTAGCTAAACACTACCCATCACCGGATAGCTGACAAATTGGCCATACATGGCACCATCAATTTTCCGTATCATGACCATGTAGATTTTTTGCTATCCGAGCCGGAAGTTTTCGTCACTTGTAAACAAACCTCTTCACTCAGTGGTAAACAAATTTCCTACGCTGCTCCTGGGAGGCCTAAAGGGGTCTAAAATTGCCTCAATTGACCCAATTTTCTCACCACATGTACTTCCATTCATGCTCTTTAACATGAAGGCCACAAAAAACTAGATTATGATTGATAACAGGTCGCAAAAGATGTTCTCCTGCTGCTTTTTGGCACTTTTCCTGAAGGAGAACAATCGAGCGGATTGATATAGACTCTAATAGGAGTATGCCACCTGAACAGCAAAGCGCCACCAGCTGGGTATGTCGCATGACGTCATTTTCCCTACTTCAATGTATATGTACGCCGCGCTCGATTATCCACAGATATGTATGTACTTTAGTGCTTGTCCATGTGTTAACGTCACGTTAAACGAACTCGGTGTTTCGTCCTTTAATTTCCTCTAAATTCAATGACTCCGCTTTGATATATAAAACTGTGTCAGTAATTTCGTTTCAATCGGATTCCCAGTTCAATATTTTGGATGGGGTATATGATACCGTAAAATTAACCCGCTTGTATCCGGTTTCCAAAGTGAGTATCATGATGTAGGCCTATGTGTAACATTAGAATATTGTTACTTAGGCTATAGAAACTTGGGTTGCGAGTCATGGAGTTGTTGGCCGTTTAGCGTTTCAGTGGGCAGTACAGCCCGCTCAATCGTCAGTCCTAGGTGATACATAAAAGGACTGCTGGTACACTGTTTTCTTTGCATACTGTATTTTTAATGGAATTGTTTTTGGTGGGAGCCTCAGGACAAGTGAGTTGTGTTTTCTTTAAAGCTGTAAGTTACAGTAGGCACCATTTGTAACTGAAACTTAGTCCTGGGCTATAGTATTGCCTTTATTTGACCTTATTTGTCAAGTTGGGAGATCTCACTTCTCAGACAGTTCCTAGACAGAAGCATCAAAACTATCATTCATAGCTCAATGCATGATATGAACAGTAGTGTGTGGTAACATCTAGGCCTAACCAACAGTAACACCAGTCGGTATGCATTCCCTTTGCAAACATATCTTGTCATTTTTTCATGTCCCATGTCATGTGGTACTATGAAATCACCAATTTTGGAGTATGTTGCAGTTCGACATCTTTGAAAAATTCCCATATTTATTGTATGATTGGACCACCATGAAATAAGCATACTCTGCAAATTTCACTTGCATTGCTTCACAATTGGCCGATTTATCACACTTTGAAATTCTGCAATTTGTCGCCACCGTGACATTTTGGCATTTTCTTGACTTTTGAGGTCTCATTTCTCAGCAAATAAACATCCTACTACCTTTCTATTACAGATGCAAATAGAGTCTATCCCATAGAACAGGAATATAAAAATTAGGCTACAAAAATATTGTCTTGTGGAGTTTGGTCAACTTAAAAGTGTCAAAATATTTTATTTTTGTACTTTTCACTAAAATTTGTGCTATTTTTAGTGATGAATTGCCCCTAAACCATTTTTGGAATCAGCGTGTCGAACTATATCTGACCCTGAGGTCAAAAGGTCAGAGGTCAAATCTGGAAAAATATGCTCATTTTAGGAAATACGAAGCAAAACAAAAAACTTTGTCAATATTTCGATATATCATAGAGCTCTTTGTGCTCTTTGTTCTTCAATCGGACACCCGGTTCTCAAGTTATGTGGGGGCCAAAGGTTGATTTTGATACCTTATTAGCAATAACATTGTGTGTACTGTAGTGTTCGACTGATTATATGATTAATTCCTGTGACAATTGGCCGATTACCGATTATTTCATCATTTTCGTGGAACTGGCCTAAAGTATGATTTAGTGCTATGCATGATTACCAACTTCTAGGCCAATACAATCAAAGATGTAAATGAACGACTCAACGTTTCACAGTAAAGATTAATGGAGTAAGTAAAGAACACTGTAATACATACTGTATAATATCGCAGATTGCATTTTAAGAGCCCCAAATTTGTGTCAAGTTTGGAGGCATCTTTGCATAAATGTATTTATTTTATGTCTGATATTGCAGATATTGTGGAAGACATGTGACCAGTCTTCGAATTTAGCTAATTTTGAGGAAAATTTACGGTCTCAATTTCTCGTAATTAAAATGGCAGAAAATGAGATTCCTTTTCTGGCCCTACTTTGAGTGTGCTCTATATTCACAAGCAAAGGCATGTTTGAGTTTTAATTTGCATAGATACTTGTCCAGTGGTAGTTGTATGGGAAAAGTGCCGAAAAAAATTCAAGCGGGTCGTACGTTTTACGAACAGCGCCCTCAAACTTAAGAAATCTAACTTCTGGTCCTAATTGGGGGTCCAATTTGGGCCTGTGGTTCAATTTCAATTTTTCTTTAAATACCATTTTTCAGGAGTGTATTGACCCTATTTTTAAAAACTCAAGTCAAAAAGTTGTGTATATTGTGTTATCTACTCAAATTTACAACTCAAGAATTGCGAAAATCACGTAGTTTACATGTATGAAAATGCTTGCACAAGCCGATTTGAGTAATTCAAATGACAACAACTTCTTAGCATTAGCATACAGGTGCTTTACAATTAAGAGGGTGGTACACTATGGAACGCGAAAAGGACCACAACATATGATGATGTTAATGATGATCTAATTTTATACGATCATGTACTGAAAACTTACAATCATGTACTAGAAATACACGATCATGTACTAAAAATTTACGATCATGTTCTAAACATATACGATCATGTACTAAAAATTTATGATCATGTACCAAACATATACGATCATGTACTAAAAGTATACGATCATGTACTACAAACGTGAGATGTACATCAAAACAAATACGATCATGTACTAATAATGTTATGTTAAAAAAAAGTGGCGTCTGCATACGCGTATGTATATTCATATGTGGCGTATCCATACGCGTATGAATATTCAGTTTAAACTCATTAAGAACCATTAGGGGCGAGGCTTCGGTATCAACTTTGATATTCCTAGGGGTACGGTACTTTGTAATCAAAGGGTAGCATACTATATTATTAATTTGAAGTGAGTAATAATCACTGAGGATTGGCTGTTATAATAGCTATGTGTATGAATATTTAGCAGACCGCGAAAATTGTTTCGGCATTTGCACAAAAGAATTTCATGGCCCAGGTCACTTAATTCTCTATTAAGGTCCATTGGTGCCAACTGTGCCATATTCATCAATCACACTGACCAGTAAGGCATATTTCTAGCAGATTCAGAGTGAGACTGAGAGAATAGGGCTTAACATAATTAAAACTATGTAGCCTAGGCATAAGGCTGTAGTTTAGTCTTTAAGTTTTATTGTACTTTGCAGCCTAGTAGGCCTAGGCCTAAGTTAGTAACTAGTATACTAGGAGGCCAAATTACCAGCCTGGGCCTATACAGTATACTACTGTATAGCCTTGCCCTTGGCTAGGCCTCTAGTAGCCAGTAGTAAGTAAGATTAACTGTTAGTGTTACGGTAGGCCAGCTATAGTGATACTAACTGGGCCTAGCTTAGTACTACTACTAGTAGGCCTATTATTGGTAATTTTTTGTTTTTTTAATTCCAAAGTAACCTAGCCTTTGCATTTGCCTATATCACATCATATCAGATTCAATGTTGTTGGTCATTGGCCATTTCATCGCTCAAATAAAACTATAGTTCATCAAATGCCAAAAATGTCCTAATTGGTATAAATGCCTCTGCAGTTGTAACATAAACAAGAACAAATTGACGACATGCAGATTGCTATACTACTACTAGTAGTACTAACTTGTTAGTAAAGTAAACTCTGTACTGTACAGTACTTAGGCATTGCCTTAGGCCTTAAAGTTATGCGCCCTATGCTAGTTATAATATGCTCACCAGTTACAACTGAAGTAACATCCTTCTTCCTAATTCCCAAGGATAACCTAATGCGTTTCAAAGTTGTTACGCTTATATCGAGCATATCTGCCATTTCCTTATTAGTAAAGCCCATTTTAACAAACTCCTCTATTCGTTTTCTGTAGCATCTTGGGAATCCATTTCTTATAGCTAGTTGGGTAACTGAAGGGAAAATGGACCACTTAAGGTATTTTTCAGTAATTATTTTTTATAGATAGTGGCCTGGAGGAACTTTTTTTGGCCATGTATAGTTGACATCATTGTCAATCAAGTTTTGGTTTTGGTTGGTTCACTGAGTTCATTGTTTGACCTAGACAGGGGGTCAAAAGTCGATGGTCATTGTAGTCCATTTTCCCTGCATGTGCAGGTAATATGGACCACAACACACTTGCCATAGTCCATTTTACCTGCATGGACAGGTAATGCAGAAAAATTAGATCATTATCAAAGTTATGTATAGAGCATGGTGATTTTTAGTTAACAAGTATTTAAGTAACAGTTAACAAGTAAGTGACAGGTAACAAAAGACTTTACACTACTGTAACGCACACAAAACGTCACAAAAAATCATCCACGAAAAAAAAAGGTTCATTGTTACATTGCATTCTGAATGTTTGAAATTGTGTAACTCTAGTACATTTAATTTCAATATCCCTTTTGCACTAGTTAGTAAATCATTATTGTTCAGAGAAAATACAGAAAAAAGAAACCACCACTACTAGGACTAGTGACACTCTTAACAAACAAATCCTCTTTTCCCAGCTTGATTTCCACACTTTTCATGCACCCATTTTATGGATTCCTGACACTGTACCCACTGAGCATTTCTAACATCATCATAGAAGAATTCAAAACAATCCAACAGTAATTTGAAGGATCATGGGAAGCTCCAAACTGGGATGCTGGTGACATTTTTTGATTTATCCTTTCCTTTTCCTGTCTTTCCTTTTCCCTTCGCTACATGAGCTGGCTTAGCTGCTGCTATACTACGCTTGTTTTTAGGTTGTTTTTCTAGTTCTTCTATCTCTTCTAAGTATGCTGCAGTAGAAAGTTCTCCAGTTTTCTGCTTCTTCCTTATAGACTTACTTGTAGTTGGTCGCTCATATTGTGGCACGGGCAAAATGTCTTCGAAGCTTGTATTTAGGGGATCGAGGCTAGTAGGCTCCTTTTCTCTGATCTCTGATGTGGCCTCTTCATTTGGACCAGGTTCAGTCTCCGATTCATTTGGACCAGGTTCGGTCTGCGTCTGTATTTCCTTTGAACCAGGTTCAGCTTCCATCGGCATGTCATCTGAACCAGGTTCGGCCTCCGTCAAGATGTCATTTGGACCAGGCTCTT
>KN885987.1:16534-27899 GCA_000934455.1 Apostichopus parvimensis
GCATCACCATTCCCCTCGAAAGGGAACAGATACTACACATGATCTTAGCCAAAAGGCCGAGAAGCAGTTATTATATACTTGAATTGCATTACCCACCGTTGGTGACTGCCAGTTGCGAAATTTTGACCATTACTAGTCATAATCGCACACCCACCTTTATACCGTGATAGACTATCCACGATTTTCGACGTTACGACGGTTACGTTGCGTCTTGGTGCTGGCAGTCGGGCAGTGTGCGCCAGCACAATACTCGACCGTCGTGAACTAGTTTTACGAAAGTCGTGAAGACCGAGATGCATTAGGCTAAGAACCGACCCGCACACAGTGATTAGCGGACACAATGTGTGCTTTTATGTTAACGACTGGTGCTCGTTTACGTCACATGCAAAGTTATAGTCCCAACAGAAACCGACACGATATACAGTCTTGCTCAGTCGTAGTCTTAAAGGCATTGAAGACTTGAGCACAAAGAAACGTCTGATGCCGGTAATCTTACCTAGTTTCGAATGAGGTCTAAGAGAAGTGTAAGGCACTCCCAGAAAATACACACACAGCTTGCTACCGTTGGTAATTATATACTAGTGTACAGTCAATACATGCAGCTACGGTCAAAACGCACAACACAGTGTACATAGAAGCGCTGGACATCTCAGTTCCAGATAAGGATAACAAGATATCACGTTTCATTATTGTCTGCATTTTGGAGCGACAAGAAGAAAACTTCACTTGCAAGCAACGGAAAGTGAACTTTTTTTCAGAGGGCGACACGCGGTTTGGGGCGAGTCTTCAATGCCTTTAAGCACGCGTGAACTACCCGACTATCCAAGATTATCCCCACCCCCTCCCCTCCCCCCCCTAACGACGGTCGAGTTGAGTCGGGTCGTGAATATTTGCTGCGGATTTAAAGAATAAGATTTTGGTCACCCACTTACCGACACCAAATACGATGTTGGCTTGTTTCTTACAAAACGATCCGTTTTCATCCAGGAATCTCTCTGGGTGAAATTTCATAGGGTCATCCCACAGCTTTGGGTGATGATGTAGATAGTGGAAGTTGGCGAAGATCAGCGAACCTTTGGGGATGTCATACTCGCCGAGTTTTAAGTCTTCCTCCGCCACATGTGGACCTCCTAACGGTGTCACCGAACCAATCCGAGCTATCTCTTCCATTGTGGCATTGACGTAAGGTAACTGACTCCTGTCTGCCATAGAAGGGTCTTTATCCCGCCCAATCACCTGATCCATTTCCTCTTGGCATCTAACTTGAACATCTGGGTGGGTCATGAGCAGGAGGAAAGCCCACTGCATCATCGATGAGACCGTCTCCGTTCCACCGAGGTATAAATCTTTGAGGTTCCATAAAAGACTAACACGGTTGAATACGGACCTATCACTACCAGCGACTGCTTCTTGTAAAAGGAAAGCTTCCGTGAAATCCTTTCCGTCTCCTGGTTCCATATCTTGGATTGCCTTTGCATGTTGGTCGATTTGTTTTGACCAATCAACACTCAGTTCTTTTAAAGTGCTTCGGATTCTTTTGCCTGGTCCAAACGGAAGACTAACTATCAGTTTCGATGAAAAATATGCCCCACCGGGACCACCTTGTTGGAAAAATTCCAAAATCGACTCAAGAGTTTTCAATAGCTTTGGATCATTGTACGACAATTGCTGATCGAATATAACACCACAAATTATGTTGCAAGTAGCCATGCTGAAAATCATATCTGGCTTCATGGCGCGGCCATTTTGTCTTTTGAACTCTTTCGACAAAGCATCAGCCTCTCTGGTGACAATTCTCTCAAAAGTTGATTTTCCAACACCAAATTTTCGAAATAAATCCAAAACGAACTTCCGCAGTTGTTTCCATTGGTTTCCGCTACTGGTAGCAATTCCTAGGGGGAAATGGAGGTCATTGGTTAAAACGAACGTATATGGCAAGCCATGTGGGACAAACACCGCATAATACATACGCGTATTAATTCGAATATATACTCGTATTAAATTAGACAATAACTGGCATGTCTTATAGCTTTCACAAACGAGTTCTGAGAGTTATCATATTGTAGCGTCGCCAGTGCAATAAATGAGAGATTACAAAGTTAGTCTCTATTGATGTACACCCAGGCCAAATACGTACTTGATCTAGACAACAGCATGATTTAATACGGGTATATATTCGAATTAATCCTCATATGTATTCTAATTAATCCTCATATGTATTCTAATTAATCCTCATATGTATTCGTATTAATACGTGTTTATATTCAAATTAATACGCGGATATATTATGCGGTGTTTGTCCCACATGGCTTGCCATAGACGTGTATATACGCTAATATAATGGTGAGTATATATACTGTCCGTGTAAAGATGGCAGCTTAGTTTCGTGGCAATTATGTCGCATCGTTATATTTTCTACTGGCTTGAAGAGAAACAGGTTGTGCTGTCTAATGGGTTTAAACTTGTAAAGACTACGTCTTTATAGCTATAAAAAATATCATGGAGAGCGGTATATGGGAAGGGGGAGGGAGAGGAATAAGAGGCGCGTAGCCAGGGGCCGAAGGAGGCAACCGCCCCCCCCCCCCCCTTGAGCATATTTTTTTTTAAATGTTTTAATGTTTTTATGATATCGCTAGTAAGTTCAAAAGAGAAAATGCTAAGATGCAACTTACAAGGCCTTTCCAGCGATCTGGGAGGCACTTTCAGCCAAAGTTTTCTTGTACGCTTCGCGCCAACCCATTGTGGCCCTACATGTTCGCACCTCCCTTGGCAAATTCCTCGCTACGCGCCTAGGAATAAGAGGGCCGAGGAGGTACTGGGAGGGAATCGGGTGGAAGAAGACGGGTTGGGGGGGGGGGGTTGTGAGTATAAACATGAACTCACCATGACCGGGTCCGAAGACTTTCTTTGACACTGCCGACTGAGGCCGCCCTTGGGCAAAGGGGTGATGCATGATCTCCATGACTAAATCGATATTTGTCAGAGCAATACTAATATCTCCACCTACGCGAAACGACATTATCTCCCCGTAAGTTTCCGCCCATCGCTGGAACAGCGCCTCGGTTTCCTTTCCTGCACGGATCAATTCTACGACATTACCGAGGATCGGCCAACCCGGTGGTCCCGGCGGAAGATTTAGCGATTGGCTGCGACGTCGACGTACGAAGATCTCATAACTTACGAACGTTGCAAAACTAATAACGACGAAAACTAGTCCATTTGTCGAGATTAGATCCATCTTAAAACGACGACTGAAATGGAAAATAATAATAATAATAATTTATTCTTATATAGCGCTTTACATCAATATAATGATCTCAAAGCACTTCACAGAATCGCAGATAACAAATGTACAGGTATATAAACACATGTACGTATATATAGTAATAAGCATATATACGTATCGCACAGAGTTTCACAGATTAATACACCGGTCTAAGAAACAGTCTCCAGCGGGTGACATGTACTAATCTTGCTGGCATGCTATTCATCCAAGCTGACCCCATCCGCACGTCACGCTTAACCTCGGAAACACAATATTTCAATGCTGTTCTAGGCGCTACGTTGAACAATACGATATTTTTATGTTATTGTGTTCGAACTCATGCAGTGGCTGTCGGATTCGATCAATAAACTTTTTTTGCCATACATCCTGCGGTACAAATTTGTGGTAATGTACCGTATATCGCGACTGTAAATATCAAGTAACTTTGTCTATATACATAAATAACGTAAGAAGAAGAAAAAAATCAGCTGAAAGTTTAACTACTACGGCATCCATCTGCTTGAAAGGAATATAAACCAAGAATAATAAAATCCCAAAGAAAAACACAGAAAAAAAGACCAAAAAATGAAGAGACAAAAACGTTGATTGTTACAATTCCAATCTTAATTATTTATTTTATTGATGAGATATGAAACTGATAGTCAATCAATTCACTTGGCAAACGAAAATTGTGAAATGAACTCAAAAACCAAAATCGTTTTTTTCCCAACCTCACAGCTGTTTTCTTTCATGTATTGTGTGAAATGAATTTTGACAAATTAAACTGACGTATAATGCGTATGCATGGAGAATAGCCTTGAATCAATTTCGAAACATATCATATCAATCAATTTCATACGTATCAATGTTAATTTTGTGTCTAATGTCATACTCTTAAATACAAAACCATGTGCAGGCTAATCAGAGTCTAATGTCACGTGTATAATGTCAGGTTAGCAACAACATTAGCAATTTTACATATTCCGTAGATAAAGGACCGAATCAGGGACTACGCCCCCCCCCCCACCCTTAACTCTCCCTCCATACCCCTCTGCCCTCCCGTTATCAGAATACACAATGAATGAGAGTTGTTCAATGAATGACTCAGACTCAAGGGCGGCGGAACCGGGGGCACAGGGGGCACTTGCCCCACACTTTTCCTCAGGTTAAAAATGTGCCCTTTTTCTACATAAAATTTGTACTCTTGATCACCTTATTAGGTCAGCGATATTTCAGTAAGAGATCTAATCCTAATTTGGAATAATAATGCATTTCTGTGGGTCAAACTCAAAGCTATTATAACAAGAAATAAACTCTAATTCGGCAGATTCCTACTTTAGCAATTAGCATTTTGTATAAGTACCTGAATGGTTACGCGAAACCCACGTCGGACGAAATATTTCGGGAAGATTTAAATATTTACTACCACAAGGCTTCTAACATTCTGGTGAGTGCCATTATGCATATTCAATTTGCAAAAAAAAAATCCTAATGCATCCAAAAGTGCATTGAAATATTACATTGTGACTGTGTAATAAGCAGAAGCCATTTATAGCCTACTATGAATAATGAGTATAGTTTTAATATCCCATAACCTATACCCCATCCTTTCGTATCTTGACATATTTCATTTGCTTTCATGCATGTATCGATCGCGTGTGCAGGGACTTGGACTTTATAATGATTTCACCTTATTTTGTCTCGAAAGAAAACTTGTTCCTTGTTTCCCACTTTGCACATTGGATATTGCAGTGCTATTACGCATTTTTCTTGAGGGGGGTGGGGTGGGGGGGGGGGTTGGAGTGATGTTTATACGCAAATAAGATAATACAATAAGAGTAATAAAGGGTTCTAAATATCAGGCTGCATCAGTCCAATCGAATTTCTGCAAAGTGCCCTTCGACGTCGGTGCCCCTCCAGATTAAAAGTGCTTCCGTCGCCCTTGCAGTGAGACTTGATCAAGATCACGCATTATTCTATTAGCACTGGTAGCTTGTCAATGAATCTGCCAATCCTTGGGTAGTACATGTGGACTTGGACAGTGCAGACTTGGACAGGCAGTACATGTGGACTTGGACAGTTCAGAATTGGACAGGCAGTGCATATGTACGGACACAATTTGCCACATTCAATACAAATTTGTTGTGTGTGATAATCCCATTCAAAATCCGACGAAATGTTTCGAAAAGCTTTTTTCGTTTCCAAAATATACACATTTGAAGTTTTGATCAATCTGAAGAAACTCATTAAATATGTGCAAACTATGACGTGGAGTGTTGCGCTGGTCAAAATTTCTTGTTTTAGGCCTTACTAAGAATTAACCCCTAATTATACAAGTCCAAATATAAACATGTGGATAATGTAATGTTCCTCTTTTCAAAGAAGACAATATACAATATTTTAACAAAATCGACCTAGGCCACAGTCCTGGGGTCAGTGTCCATTGAAACGAAGGTTGTAAGAACAAAGGGATAGCATGACAGAAAATTAGGCAGTCACTCCCTTTACATTATCAATGTGCATAATTAGCTAATGTGTATTCATAATAAAAACAAGGATTAAGAAAAGACTTGTAAAATGGTCAATCTTTAATGGACTTTGGTGGGAGTTGTAGCTATTTTCATGATGTCTAATGTTTATTAAAATGATTAGTAACCTGAATGATTGATTCATGTGCGTATGGAACATTTTATTCAATAATTAGACATATCTTTAATTTAATTCGACATACCTGCAATTAATTTCAGATATCTCGAATTAAATTGAAGCTATCTCGAATTATTTCAGATATCTCCAATTTAATTAGAGATATCAGAAATTACATTTTCGATATCTTAAAGTTTATTTAACGGATATCTCAAATTGATGTTAAGATATCAAGAAATATATTAAAGATATCAAAAATGGAAGCATTATTTAAGATATCACAAAGTGAATTAGAGATATCAAGAATTCCGAATTCGAAATATCCAAAACTGAATTAGAGATATCAAGAATTCGAATTAGAGTATTGTAGAGCTAACAAGAAGAGCGCCATCGAAACAGGCGCGTAGCGAGGAATTTGCCAAGGGAGGGGCGAAGCTTGTTGGTGAACTATCTAAGCGTAGCGCCACCATAATTTGGTACGAAGCGTATAAGAAAATTTTGGCCGAAAAAGCCACCCAGATCGCTGGAAATGGCACTTCTCAGGCCTTGTAAGTTGCATCTAAGCATTTTCTATTTTGAAATTACTAGCGATATCATAAAAAAATACCCCCAAATATGCTCATGGGTGGGGGGGGGGTCGCCCCTCCCCCTCCATGCTACTTATAAGTACCAAATCGACTGCGTCTGGCAGACTGGCACTGTAGCGGGACTTTCATTCAGTGTTTTCATAAATCAAAATCCCATTACTTTAGATGGAACTGACAATTTCTTTAGATTTTGTAAGATTTCAGTTTTCTGAAACTCAATAGGGCAACAAAGGCACATGAAACGTGTTTTAAAGGGCATATGTATTCGGATTATTACAGCAGTGGCGGGCTTCGGAGCGTGTTATGAATGCGTATAACATGACAATGTGAACTACACATAAACTACCGATGGGCCAAGCATATATATAAATAAATGGTTTTCCTGCGCTCTATGAATTAGCAAAATTTTTACTTCACATCCGTCACATTTCTAGAATTCCAGCTCATGAATTTCCTCTGATTTCCGTAATTTCACTTATATCAGTAAGTTCTTTGATATATACCTTCACTCATCGATTTTCCACACAATCTCAATATCGCTGTACAAAAAGTTCCCAAATGTTTCATTTCTGGTTGAGCCATTCAGCTGGTTAAACATAACGTGTACGTTTACATGATTCGTAAACACGATTATCAGTTATAGCTCATTTTAAAAGATGGCTGTACCATGATTGGTTCTTCATATTAAAATGGTCTTTCCCAGTAAAAAGAAAATGCTCCAGATACTAAGCTTCGTATTGCACTTGTTGAGTGTTTCCAATTATTATACAAAATATGAGACTATGTATTGATTTAAAAACACGTTTATTCTATATACTTGACATTAGAAGTTTTGTTACCGATAGTGGACCTATACCACGTAAAGAAGGAGGGTCTCGTTTCTTTTCTGGGACTATTTAGGCCCTTAAATACCTCCATAACTCGAATTATTTAATTTGAAGAAAAAAAATTGAGGCTGTTTGGTCAAAATTTGGGATATTTATGGATTTCAAAATCGTTTAAACTGTTGATGGTCATGTTTGGTAAAAAAGAAAAGCTTTGCTACCCAATGTCGAACAATACCACTTGAAAGAGTAGGGTCTCGTTGTCTCTTCTGGTAGGCCTACTTTTCGTGAGCCTTTAAAATCCCTCCATTACTCGAAATATTTAATTTTGGAAAAGAAAAGGAAAGAAAGAAATCCAAAGTTCAGTTTGGTTAGCAATGCCAATCATGATAGTCTTAAGTGTTTTTGAGACATAGGCGTAGGAGCCCAATTTGATTGGGGGGGGGGGGGCTGTAACGACTTGCCCGAAAATTTTTACGCGCTCCACGCGCGTTCAACATGCTAATGTGCATATAGGCATGGATCGGTTATTACATCGCATGCCAATATCATACAATTATTTGCCGTGGTATTACCCTTCCATATTGGTTAGAATTATTGGGAAGTCGTTACAATAATGATGATAATAATAATATCAGTTTCACCATTAATAAACATATTTCAATTTATTTTTGTCTCAGTAGGTGCCCGAAAAATTCTCATCATATTGCCCGAATTTTCACAAAAATTTTGGGTTGGGGGGCTTCAGCCCCCCAGCCACCCGCCTCCTACGCCTATGTTTTGAGATAATTACATATTTCATATAGGAGTTTTGAGACAGATACATATATGGTGCTAACCATGGGTACTAGGCTGCTACAGTCATGGTTTTGTTATAATCATGTTACTTATTATACCTCAGGTTCTAGTTTGGTAGTTACGTACATGTGTTCACAAAATATTTATTTGTGATTAAGTTCACTGATGCCAAGAACAGGGCCGTAGCCTGCAAGGGGAGGGGGGGGGGGGCGTTTGTTTTGGTTTTCACGAGTTTAGTTAGAATACGAATAAACGTATATAGAGATCTCAGAAGAGTCACACGGCCTATCAAATCAGCTCACTTGCCCCCCCCCCCTCCTCCCCACCTCAAATAGGTCCCTCTTTGGTATGAAAAACAAAATAATGATAACACACAAACCTAACAATGAATTTTCACCTGATTTCCCCGTATAGCTTCCTCTCAGCATATAATACTAGACTACGGCTACCATTTAGAATGCCCAGCGTGATTTAATATCTTCAATGATATGTGCAAAACAATGAATAGAGCAGAACGTATAAAATAACGTAAAGTCCTACCTTACCCCTACAAAATGGTTTCACCGAATACAATTTTTCTACTTGACCTTGTTTATTCTTGGAAGTTTAAATTTCTGAACATGAGATCTCAAAATGAAGACTGTTTAGATGCAATTTACAAGTCCTGGACAGTGCCATTTCCGGTAATCTGGGAGGCATTTATGGCAAAACCTTTCTAGCCACGCTACACGCCAACCGACTGTGGCTCCGCTTAGATAGTGTAATGATGAACCCGTTTAGGAAACGGCCCACCCAGGCTTAAAATGATTAAAAGGCCCTGGTATAAACGCACATCTGAATCATCGATATGTAACATTTAAACGATACATACTATTTCTTAATATTCCTCTGCTGCCCTATAAATTCTATCCAGGCTACAACCCGCAAGTATCTTTATTTTATAGGTTTTTATGTTTCCGATTAAGTGAATGTGCTCAGTGCTGTAGCCAATGTGCCTATCATGAGTGAATGCACCCAACAGCACTTTTTAAATGTACTTATTACAACATATGCGCATGCATGTTGTAGACATCTGTATAACAAGATGATTTTATTCGTGCATGTGTACAAAATTTAAGAATGTGTCCGTTTTGGTTCAGGTTTCAATTGTTTATTAATCATGATAAAAGCCCTAAGTTACAGGGGCGTATCCAGGATTTTCTAACCCGGGGCGCGCGAATTACTATCTAAGCGGAGCGCCACCATCAGTTGGCGCGCAGCGTACAAGAAAATTTCTGGTTTTGATACCCCCCAGATCACCGGAAATGGCACTTCTCGGGCTTGAAATGACCGACCAGATGTACACTTTTGCCCGAGAACCACGAATTTCCCAATACTTTTTTTCATCCATAACCTTTTTGAAGATTGTCACCAGTAACACATCATGTTCGACCTCATCGCATCTCATGTGGATCATTGCATTTGTAGGTGATTCTACGTCGCGGCCCACAATACCCGTAAGCCCCATTTTTCAAGGTTTCAAGCCCATATTATTTGTTCAGAATTTGAAAATTCACAATTCTCGTGAATAAATTCACTTCAAAACATACCCATAATGTTGCACAAAATTTCATCTATGGACAACCAATATAGAAAAACCTCCTTCAACCCCTAACAGACCGGTCAAAATTGCATCGGTAGAGGGACTTATGATGAAGAATGGTGGTCAGGGAATTTTCAAAAATTCAGACACAGTTAATTTATTGGTGTACAAATATTAAAACCTCTTATAACAGCTACTATAAAACTTCGTTGAAGGAAATGAAAAAATACCAGATATTTCCGAAACCGAACACTACACACATCTACAGTTTGGAGGCTGTTCATCCCGGAACGCCATTTTCATGCTCACTGATATGATGTGATATCTGCTGTTTGCTTTTAAAATTCTAATAATTGAAATGAGACTGAAATAAATAACTATGATCTTTTTTCTTGTGCAATGCTCCACCAGTGGCGTAACGATGAGCCTGGGGGGCTCCTGGCCCAAAGGGGCCCCCTATCAGGAGGTCCAAGCAAGGGTGTCCGCAGAAATTTTTAAAAGTGGGGGGGGGATTGATCAGTAGGTCATATAGGTGTAACACACTACTTTATACTATCTAAGCGGAGCGCCACCATCGGTTGGCGTGGAGCGTACGACGATTTTTTTGTCAAAATACTCCTAGACCTAGACCGTCGGAAAAGACACTTCCCGTTCAAGTTGCATTTACACATCGGTTATTTTGAGATCTCATGTCTTAGGATTTTGACTTTCAATAATGTCAATATAATGCACCATAGGTCCGTATGCAATGAACAAAACTAGAGAACTGTTGGTTGGGGGAAATCATTGAAATGTCAAATGCTTCACTTTTTTGCTTTAATTTTGATATTCCAGGGGGGGGGGTGGGCAAGTGCCCCTACTGTATGGAGTATAATGGAGACTTTCTGTACAAATACAGTAACCAAACCTAAGCATAGGCCTTATTTCGGCTGAAACTTTGTCTCCATCTAAGCCTAATTTCCTGTGCCTTTTTACTTACCAGAAACACCGTAGGCATCTATATTCTTACCTTTTATTATTATATTTATATGAAAGCCCTGCCTACTTTTTCAAATTAACGCAGTTTCAAGTCTGTTGGGTGTTGGGTTATTGTTTTAGAATTTTCAAAAATCATATGTCCCGATGTTGTACTCAGTACAAAATTGGCTGGAATTGGGTTTTAAATTATATACTTTGTTTTTAATATAATAATAAATAACACAACTAGCTCGATACAGACATTAATACCCAATGAGCCAATGATATATGATGACCGTATTCCGTATCACGTGAATGAGTTTTTCTTTCCCAGTAAAACGGGCCCTCCCTATCCAAAGAGGTACCTTTTTTCTGTGCATCAGTATAGCGGGGCCCCCTATCGGTCGGGGCCACCGGCTCAGTACGGTCCGAGCCCATAGGAGTTACGCTACTTTGCCCCACATTCTTTTCATTTCGAAAGACGCACAGTTTCAAGTTCATTACACACTGAAGGCTTCGATTCTCTATCTGCCTTCAGTTTAGGGAAGATCATGGGATTTTCATCCCTATATATCGTTAGATATTGCTAGATATCCATACAGTACAGTGCCCTTGGGATTTCTTGGATTTTTCGGGGCCTGATCTTGGGAAATTGCAAAGTCGGGAGTGGTCACACTCCATGTACGTCAGTGCACAACCTCTAGAC